>JAJIZL010043266.1:0-10171 GCA_023969395.1 Amblyomma maculatum
TTGCTTTTCGCCTCCATCGAAAATATATATATATATATATATATATACACACATATATGCGTCATTTGATTTAAAAGTATACAGTCATTCGCTGCACTGTAAAGTGGCGTTGTATGCATGGTGGCAATCCGTGCACCTGCTTGGCAATGGTATAAACACACTTGATATTAACCGCATATAGGAAAACGGGACGCGTGTATAGGATAAAGCTATTTCGACGCTGCATTCACGCTATTTAGTCGCTTGATATGTGCATATCGCATGGTGGCGCAGTGGTTATGGCTCTCGAATACTGTTCCGAAGGATGCGGGATCGAATCCCGGCCTCGGTGACCGCTTTTCGATGGAGGCGAAAATCAAGGCATCCGTGGGCTGTGGGATGTCAGTGCACAAACCCCAGGTGGTCGAAATTTCCGGAGTCCTCCACTGCGGCGTCTCTCATAGCCTGAGTCGCTGTGGGACGTTAAACCCAAAAAACCAAACGAAACCAAACATTCGTTAACAATTTCCTTCTACTGAGTAGGAAGACAGAGTGTTTTTTACCTCTCTCTTTCCCTCTCTCTCTCTCTAGAAAGCAGCAGTCTGGCAACGCATAGGAAGTCGGTCGAACTCCCAGAGCGGACGATGGATTTCTGTCTATAATACACACGCTTGTATGCACTCTCTT
Source organism: Amblyomma maculatum (assembly GCA_023969395.1). Taxonomy (NCBI): domain Eukaryota; kingdom Metazoa; phylum Arthropoda; class Arachnida; order Ixodida; family Ixodidae; genus Amblyomma; species Amblyomma maculatum. The sequence goes on from JAJIZL010043266.1 coordinate 667, forward strand.
AATATTGTCGATTAACACTTATTCTGACAAGTAAAACATCCTGAGCCTTTCATACCCTCAAGCAAAATTCGCAACCATAACTGAATTGTTGCTGAAATGGTGGGAGTTCGTCAAGCCGATTGCTCGGCTTTTTCTCCCTGACTCCCCCATCCCCATGATGGAAAATAAAGGTATTATTATTATTATTATTATTATTATTATTATTATTATTATTATTACTCAAAATCAAAGTTGGGGAGGGTGGGACGAGTGCGTGAGCGTGAGCGTTTGGGTTTAAGCGACTTAGGTTATGGATGCGCCGTATTGAAAGGGGGCACCAGAATTGTTTTCCTCACCTGGACAAGTTCGTACCCTCACATTGCACAGCACAAAGACCCCTTTCGCGCATCAGTTCCATCGAAACGTGGCCGCCGCGTCCTGGTTAGTGCACTGCCGGGCCTCAAAAGCCCTATAACCATGCACTGTGCCATCGCGGATAGTTCTCTGTGTGCGACCGCGCGCATGCGTTTGTGTGCGTTTTTGTGTGCACATAAATGAGTGACTAAGTATGTGTGTGTATGAGAGAGAGAAAGAAAGAGAGAGAGAGAGCTGACCGCTGATGAAAGTTGCTTGCTGTTCCAGCAGTGTGCAGGTCATCAAAAGAAGCGAGGCGCCGAAATAAAGCGTTCTGGTCACGTGAGGTATGCGTGCATAGAAAGCAAGTACGACAGAAACAATAAGTTCTGGGTAATATTAAACATCACTCCGAAGCCTGAAAACTAGTTAGAAACGCATGTACACTTGCCAAAGCGAAGCAAAACGGGAGAAATTCAAGCGTTCGGTCTAAGAAATATATATGTAGATTATTTTCCATGCATCTTGTGACACGGAAAGAAGGCAAGTGGCTTAACCAGCTCCGAAGAAGATTATGTATACTGCAGGAGCAGTCTTCTACATAAAAAGCAAAAACAACTGCCGTTTCTTGGTTTTGTTCCTGTGTTTTCTTTTTTTGCCCTCGTGCACTCGCCAGCAGGTATCACCTCTCGTAAATAAGTGCCGGTCATTTGTGGAATTGTACGCTTAGCCGCACCGACAAGTAGAGGAAGAGGACCAAGAATTAAAGAGCTTAATGAAAAGATAAGCTGAGAGCCCGCGTTTTTGTAATTCAGGATATGACCAGATAACTTGGGCCACGTAAAGCGCTTGGGGCCGCCTTGGTGGGAGGCGAGATAAGTACGCAGGGGTTGTCATTAACTTCCGAGAATGATATGCCAGGCCAGAAGCATGTGCTCGATCTCGAGCTCCCATGCAGCGTGTCACATGTTTCAAATCGCGAGCGCTGAGCGATGTTACATATACTATATATATATATATATATGTGCTTGAGCAAAGCCGCTTGTCGCAACTGCCGACATTAACTCCACATGATTGATGGTTTCACTGCCTTGTCACCGAAGCGATAGTTCGGGCGCGAGCGTATATGTATACGAAGGACATGTTTTGCTTTCGCAACCACCGCACTGTGAAACACTGCGCACAAAAAGGCGGAACACTGTGCAACAGGATCGTTGTCTTTCTTATTTTGGTCCATTCTTTTTGAATGTCGGTGTTTCACAGCGCATTACACAGGAGTCCAATGCAGGGATACGAGATGTCGATTCGAAAAGTGGCCGGAATTCCACGAGGAAATCGCGATGTCTCGCGCTACCGTTCGACGGCTCCTATCCCTGGACCCTGACCTAAAGCTCCAAACTTCGTCCGGAAGGAGGAAACTTTGACGTGTCACCAACGAGGCTTGTTGTTGCCTTCATAAACCAAAACCACTAATATAGTGCCGAAAAATGATCTCCATGCCGCGCAGTGAAGAATCTATAGACCCACGCCCACAGCTTGAGAAATAGGTCTTCGGACAGTGGCAGCCGCGATCATCTGCAGTGAAAGCCTGACCGGCATCCCTCCGCTTCCTAAGAGCGTCGGGCCTGCATGATATATAGATTGTAACTTTACAGTGCGTGTTTCAACTAGTGACTTCATTGCTCCTTTACATCATTTTCTTCTTTCCCTTTGCATCCTTATATCCCTTTTTCTCCCATGGATGGAGGCAAACTGGCATTTCTCCCTGTATTGCTTTTTTCACAATGCTGCAGAGGATATATAGGCAGGAAAAGGAAAGAGGCAGTCTTTTGTCCCCCTGTGGTGGGAAGCGTCATGTTTATGGATTGGGCGGAGTGCGGAGGTGCGAAGGGGGAAGCTGCGTGGTGAGGGGGTGCAGCCATTAGTGCGCTAGATGAGAAGTCACCTGGGGAGTGTTCCCAGCAAAAATTCCCCAGGTCAAGGGAATAAAGGCCCGTCCCCTTTCCTTGCCGTTCCCGGACCCCGACAATGAGCTGCTGCTCGCTCCTCCCGAAGGCGCGATGGATTGGTAGCGCCAGGTACAAAAAAGCATGCACTCCAGTCAGCAATATGGCGGAAATCATGTTGGAAAATACGTCTATAAATTACCAGCAACGATGCGAGTGCGTGTGAACCATCGTAATGTAGATGCTAACACAGTATCTGTGTGCAGTGTTCACACAGGTACTGCTCACGTGCACGTGTGTCACAAATAACTGTCACTGTGCTCATGAGGCCGTGCACAGGGATTCGTAAAAACTTCAAGGTTACTGAGATGGCTGAGTATGCACCGCACTTTACTCACTTTAAACATATGCCGTTCCAAATGGAGCACAAACAAGGCAGCAATAATAAATATTAAAGAGCACTGCAGAATCTGCATTGGAGTAATGCGAAAGCGCGCACCTAGTGGGAGAAGCGCGAAACGCCCGGCGTAACTACCGGACCACGCTACGCTGAAGAGCCGACTTGGTTAAAGGCCGCTGTACGGTCACTATTTGGGCGCTCCGCCCGTCCGATCGAGGACGCATCCGCCAGGTCCTAACAATGGGGCGGACGGAGGCACGCGTCCTCCGCCCGGCTGCCGCACAGAGTTCGTCAACTTCAACTTTTGTCGCATGCGTTCTGGAGGCGCATCGCAAGCTCCTCCTACTTTTTCAAAGATGGCCGCCGACCGAGCGTAGGCGAAGCAAGGCCTAGGCGGATGGTGCCTGTCGATGAAAGATAGACTTCATGTCGCTATTGCTCGTTTATTACGATTATTCAAAGCGACTTGGAAGTTTTGCTTGCCATGTGCACAAGCATCGAGTGACAGTTCCTCCGTTTAGTTGGCCTGCACCGATTTGTCGAGTGGCCGACAAACCTACGGAAGATTTACTACTGCTACACAGTTGCGGTGCCTCGACGTGTTTATTTGGAGCCGTTTGTGATTGCTGCAGGATTTTCACGGACAGCATCAAGAAGCAGCTCCCAGCAGTGAATTAATTCCCTGTGCGCGTATACAGTTTCATAGCAGCGACAATTAGTGCGAGTGTAGCGAAAGTGATACGTTCGGAACGACTGCTGTTTTGCCAAGTTGGTGAAATCGCCTGCAAGTATATCTGTTACGAGTGAAAAGCTCACTGCGCACGCTTTGTTTTCCGAATGTTGATATGAATTTTGAGCTGTGCTAGTCGCATTCATTCGTCTGCGTGCAGCGATCGCGAGCAATCACTGATATCAATCGTGTTTCGTGTATGTGCTGTGCTGTGCTTCAGAACTGCCGTGGGTGTGAAGTGCCCTTTCTGAAAACTGTGTTTTACGTGCGCGAAACGATTTTGGCTGCACGGAGAAGCGTCGGGAAGCCGGCACCAATCTGCTGCTTGATGCTTCGTGAAGTATGTTTGCGATGGTTGCTTGTTATCGTTACTCCGTGTGATGTCTTGACAGATGTGTTTATTGGGATTAATCGTTGTACTCCGAATGCTCTCATTACAACCGTGCGCGGACGGCATTGTTGTTAGTGTTCTTGGCCTCTTTATATATAGGTATGAGTTGTGGGCACACAACCACGGCGGGTTTGTAACCAAGTTTTAGTGCCGAGAAAAAAAAAACAAAAAAAAAAAGAAAACACAACGCATTCTTGTTCTGGGAATGGAACGATTACCGTAGAAACGGCTGAGAAAGCTAAGAAGGTGTGCAAGATTTTTTAGGACAAGTGTAATAGATTGGGCAGTGTTATATGGTACAGGAAGAAAAGTACAGACACAATCTGAAATGAAATACCATCTTATGTGTTATTCAGTTTCCCCATTGGAGCAGTATAAGGTTAGAAGGATGGAAGTTTTCTGCACATTGTGCAGGACAGTCCTCATAATATTCTCATTAAAAAAAAAAAAAAAAACTCGCACTGTGAGCCATAATAATAAAGAGTAAGAGTACCTGCAAGCAAGATCTCGGTAGAAAACCACCTGCACGAAAGTGTATAAGGCTCCATGGATTCAGCTTTATCATGCGGCTCACAGAGCATAATGTGAACCTTGGAGTGCAAATACATGGCACAAGGCAAATGTTTACATCTGGCATGCCTTAAGCTGCATGCAGTAACACTTCATGAGAGTGATGAATGCTGGTACTCTCAAGTATGAATCAAGGAGCAAAGATTTTAGGGATATTCATAGCAGAAATTAATGAGTAGAAGGTATGTAACACGGTCACACAAACGCTTTTGATCCTCATTGAACTCGATCTGCATTCAACTCGTGCAATCGTGCCCGAGCCTGCTTGGATTGAAGCTGTTTCTGAGCGCTCTTGAGTTTTGAAGCACATCCGAGAGCGGGCGTCGCCACCCTCGATGTCACCTAACGCACACGAAGGAAGCTTCTCAGTGGTCATTCAAAACGGCCGTGCAGCACCGGATGCTTCAATGCTTCCTGAAAACCTCAATGAGGATCACAAGTGTTCGCGTCGCAGAGGTATAAGAAGGAGCAGGTAATTTCAGACTGAGTTTGCTAAGAAATGGGCTGCTACCACAGTTCTTTCAAGTGCATTACAATGAAAAACCAAAGGTATATGCAGAAAATAGCATCTCATAAGCTTTTGTACTCTCAAGACGGGCAGTTTGCACATGTAAGCACTTCAGACGTCACGTGAAATCCTGTGAACAGCTGACTAGCGGCATTGTTTTGCAATATACATTTCCCTCATTGTCTTATGAACAGCCAAAAAAAAAAATGCTTTTCATAAGGGCAATAACATGCACCTATTATTTACTGCAGATTTCCTGCTCTCATTGATTCATTTTTTTTTTTAATTTTTACGTTTTAATTATTTTGTGGTTGAAATTGCCTGCAAGTATTTGATTCGTTTGAAAAGCTCACTACATATATCTTGCATTCTGAATGCTGAAATAAAGTTCGATCTGTGCAAGTAGTCGCGTTTGTTCTTCCCCCTGTAGTGACCATGCATGCACGGCTTTTTCCCTGCAACGTGTCCATCATAAATATTGATTGCGGCTTGTGTGTACTGTGCCTGAAAACAGCCTTGGGTGCGATGTGACCTTTCTGGAAACTATTTTGTATTAATGAAATGATCTCCACTGTCTGCTTTCTGATGTGACTACAGAAGCATCGGCACCACTCAGTGGCTTGATTCTTCATGAAGTATAATTCTTGCAATTATAGCTAGATTATAGCAAGCCTGTCTTGTCTGTGCCACGTCTTGTTCTGATTAATCGTTATGTTGTGGGTGCTGGGTATCATGATGGTGTGCCGACAAAACTGTTAATTTTCTTGCCTCTCTGAAAAGGGTACATATCTATGATGGGTACCGAGGGTTTGGTGCTGAGCCAAAAACAAGAGGAGAGATTCATGTCCCAATAGAGCACATGCCGTGTAATCAACTTCTGTCGTTCTATCCTTAGCTCAACAGATCAAGATGCCACCAAATGAATGGCTAAGAAAGGTGGTAAGGCCCATTATAAGACTGTAATGAATTGGGCAATATTATGGTGCAGAATGAAAAAAAAAATGTACAATCTGAAAGGAATTTTCAACTTGGCTAAACATTCTTCCAGTTGCAATTATACAACAATATACAGGTACTTGCACACTTTTACCAGGGCAAGACCCTTGATCACACTGAGGGGAAGACGAATTCAAATAACGAGTTGCAACTGAGCAAGATGAATTTTCAAACAAGTTTCCTTGAGACTAAACCGTGAAGGTTCGATAGTGTCAACCCTCTACAGCATGATAATGCGGATAAAATCCCGTCGCACAACCACATTACCTTGCATTGCCTTGAGCTGCATAGAGTGATTCTTCTTGAGAATGTTAAATGCTGCTGCTTAGTGTAGCAAGAAAATGGAAATTACTTGGAAAGAACCAAATGTTGAGGAGAACCAGAATGGGGAGGATAAACATTTATTTTCTGGCTTCAAAGACCACTATACTGGTAACAGATGCGTGATGCTACAACTGGGGATATGCATATAACAGCTTAAATTTGCTGCTACAGACAGGCAACATTCATTTTTTGTTCATGGTATAGCATGCAGAAATCTGGATAAAATATCCTTTGCTTTGTTGAATTTCCTGGCTTCAACCAGAGCAGTGCAGCATTACTATCAGGCAACACAAACAGCTTGAAATCTCAAAAAGCCATGTTACACACACCTAAAATCACTGGAGTGCTTCTAAGTACTCCACAGATATGGTTGTCAAGTGAAAATTCATGCAGTTGCGTCAGCATGTACCTAGTTACCAATCTCGGACTGACCGAAGGCTTAGTGCGCTTCACGACTCTGGAACACAGCACCTTACAGCATGTTATGTGTCCTCTCAGAGCAATGTACTTATCTTTCCCTGTTGAGCTCAGTGGCTATTTTTATAATGTCCTCCTAAATGAAGCTGTCACTGTATACACCCATTGCAAGGACCCCTTTCTATGGAAAAATCCACAGAGCCTGTCTCCACATGCAACACTGCACAAGTGTGAAGAAGTGAGACTACAGTACAAGGCTGCATGCTTGAAGAAAACACAATTGTAATGAATGGGCAAGAGTAGTGCTTTGCCAACTTATCTATTTATTCAATTTGTCGGGGTGGCGCAGTGGTTACGGCGCTCGACTACTGTTCCCAAAGACGCGGGATCGAATCCCGGCCTCGGCGGCAGCTTTTCGATGGAGGCGAAAAGCAAGGCGCCTGTGTGCTGTGCGATGTCAGTGCACGTTAAAGAACCCCAAGTGGTCAAAATTTCTGGAGTCCTCCACTACGGCGTCTCTCATAGCCTGAGTTGCTTTGAGACGTTAAACCCCACAAACCAACCAACCAACCAATTTGTGATAGAAAAGAATCCAGCAATATAGTCATCCACACTGCTCAAAGGCAAAACAGCATTGTCTGCTCGTCTACAAGGTGCGATCATCACTATTATATGTTGTGCATACCACTGTGCATCACTGCTGCATTAAAACAGCACCCCCCCCCCCCCCCCCCTCTCGTCTACTTGAGGACTACGCATTTCCCTAGTGTGAAACTGCATGGACTAGTTTCTATCCATTTTTAGGGGGTACAAAGTGGAAACGAAAAGCACGAAAACAAGGCGCACAAGAAGCAGTAGTGCTGGCCAATGTTATTTGACGCAGCCCAAAGGCCTGGAGAGTGAATGAAGGGAAATGACAATGGCAGTGAAGGAAATGAACACACTACAGCGCAGGTAGGAACGCATCTACAAAGCTTCACAGGAATTTGTGCATGATCCTGGAAACATCTAAAAAGTAACATTGAAACACAGACAAAAAAAAAAAAAAATCAGGAATGCATATAGAAACCTACACGCATCTAACACGGGACAGGATGACGTATCATGCAGCATGAGCTCTTCAGGCGAGCAGAATCTGGTGGGGCGATCTAAACTAAGGGCTATTGAACCAGGCACAAACTGGAACCTTCCAGTGGCAGTGAAGCGAGGGCGCCGTTACGCATTCAAGACATAGTAACCCAGCATAACATGATCAATAAAACGGCACAAGAACACGATCACAGGAAAAGAAGAGGAATTGAAAGGCGCTCTTTCTTTCCATCTTCTTTTCCTGTGATCATGTCCTTGCGCCGCTCAAATGGTCAGTGTGAACCGACTAGCATTACAGCAAGTACTACAAGCATAAAATGGTCAGCACATGTAGCATCCTAGTGATATGTTTCCATTGCAAGGCAGATGCTGTTTGAGTTACTAAATGACACATATGGATGAGTTGCGAATGACTATTACATATGCATGCATTCTCTGGTAGGTATGTAAAGCCTCACTGGTCCATACATTTACATTCAATGCTTTTGTAGAGACAGACTCCCTGACGAAGAATCCTGCAGCGGTTGACCAAAGCATGAAATGTGTTTTTTACGGTACACCTGCTGCTTGGTGATATTGTAAAATGACCCAGAAGCCTCCATATGTGCCTCTAAATACACAAAATTCAGTGAGATGAGCAATCCAAAACACAAAGCTACATTAGATGGGTTTTTAAGCATAGGTAGCATTGAGGAAAAAAAACACTGCCAGTTTCAGTTGATTAAGGAAATACGTAAGTATACAAAATGCAACCATAATTTCAAATGGTTCGATGGTGGGCATAGCCAGCATTTTTTTAATCAGTCTCAAACAGGCCAGGTGATTGTAAACAGTCAATAAAAGCATTTTTCTTGGATTGACAAGATTATCCAGCAGCTTTCTCACTATATGCAATTATATTGACCTAGTAAACATCTTGCAGTTCAGTGCTGCTTTCCTTGCCTCTCTGTCTTAGCATTCGTTACTTGTTACACGAGCCACCGAGTATAAAACATCTGGGTTTGCAAGGCATTTAGCCTCCCGTGGCAAGGACTCCTAACATCCACACACACTCAGTTTCTTCCATTTTTCTTTTATTTGACAGTTCAGAGTTCCAAGCACAGTTTTCTTTCTCAGAAGAGTATTGAACTCTCAGAGGGGATATTTTATTCGATATCACAAGGTGCAGTTTTGTCGTGACTCTTTTGGAGAACTGCACTGTGTTTACATGCCACTACAATTGGTTTCTGTTCCTTGAATTGTATTGAGGATCTGTGCATTCACTCCACGATGAACTTGATGTATGGGCTTGCAGGATAGTTATGTAAACAAAGCAAAGGACTCGGGTAGGTAAGTACACTAGTCATAGAAGTATAGTATTTCGTGTTCACAGACAAGTCAAAATTCCATCAAGTCTGCATGCTGTCCTGGCAACTAAGTGACATGCCATTACACTTGGTCACTGTTTTACAATTAGCCCCTAGACAGTTTCTCTCTACAAGTGGGGACCCTTAGCTGAGGCAAGGCAGTGGGCGCTAAGTATTTCTTGATCCCAACTGACCGCTCCGGTCATGCACTATTACTCTGTCGTGCAGTGACGCGACTTTTCAGTGCTTACTCTTAGCTGTATTGTTTTTAAGTATGAGAAACAGTGAAATAAAACTACAACAAAAGAATAAAACACTCATTCCACACAAAACATCCAATATATACATATTTGTACTTAAAATAGTCATTTCATATCATGCAATGTTTCGAAAACTTTATGGACTCTTCCTCAGCAGCAGCACAATTGTGCCATAATTCTTGTTTATTTGTGCTC
>JAJIZL010043270.1:0-16319 GCA_023969395.1 Amblyomma maculatum
CCGTTGGTTTTGTTCTTCTTCGCGGTGCTACGAGCGCTTTGCTAGCGGGTTTTCATAGCGCGAGCACGGAGCATCTGCTACTGGACCTCTTTGCCGCGTTTGCATGGTTTTGCCGCCAGGTGCCGCATGGATTGCTGGAATCGCGAATAAGACGAATCATGCGATCACGCGATATTTCTTTTTTTCAGCTGTTAGTTCCTTGCCTTGCGCCCATGATAAGAAACCAAGGGAACTGGACAACTGCTCCCTTACGGGAGCATGTTTCAAACTAGGCAATGTTTTGTTGTAAATGCATGTTTCAGCCCAACATATAGGCTAAGAAGATGACAGCCCCGATTCATCTACTGCTCTACCGAACTGAACACGTACATTCTCTTTTTTGCATGGCCGCTTGCTTTCAGATCCAACTTGCCATCCCAATACTCGGGCACCCCTACAACAGAGGAGGAGACCCCGTTCCTGCCTTCGACGGAGGCGTACGAAGCAGAGGACAAGCTCCTAGGCGTTCGCTTCAAAACCACGAATATCGTCCCCGCTGCCAATACAAGACTGCACACCGCCGACACTAAGGCTTCAGTCAACAGGACCCCATCGAATAACGCCTTAAGGCCAGGCGCTGGCGACGGCTGATTGCACGCATTACGTGTTCATTACCGGGCGAGTAGTACCATGCACACAATTCTTCTCTAGGCAAGAGTTCTCTGGCTGCTCACAACAAGAGGACTAGCATGCGAAGTGTGTGCATGATGCCTGAAACAAAGCACGATTTCCTGTTTTTTGCACTCTTCCTTGTTGAGAATTGTCCCTAAGCAAAGGACTTTTACGTATAAGGTATTTACTAAGGTAATCGCTAATAGAATCGACAACCTTAGACTGCAATCAAGCAAAGGATCAAGCAGGGTTTCGGAAACGGTACTCTACTATCGATCATATCCATACCATCAATCAGGTGATAGAAAAATGCTCGGAATATAACCAGCCCTTATAGATAGCATTCATTGATTACGAAAAAGCATTTGACTCAGTTGAAACCTCGGTGGTGATGCAGGCATTGCGAAATCAGGGGGTAGACGAGCCATACGTGAAAGTGCTGGAAGATATATATAGCGGGTGCACAGCAACCATAGTTCTGCATAAAGAAAGTAACAAAATTCCCATAAAGAGAGGTGTTAGGCAAGGAGACACAATCTCCCCAGTACTATTCACAGCTTGTTTAGACGAAGTATTCAGAGACTTGGAATGGGAGCAGTTAGGGATAAGGGTAGATGGAGAATACCTCAGTAATCTGCGATTTGCTGATGACATTGCCTTGCTAAGCAACTCGGGGGATGAACTGCAAATAATGATTGATGACCTAGACAGGAAAAGTAGAAAGGTAGGCTTGAAAATCAATATGCAGAAGACTAAGGTAATGTTCAACAGCCTCGGGAAGGAACAGCAGTTTACATTAGGTAGCGAAATACTGGAAGTAGTAGGCGAATATGTTTACTTAGGACAGGTAGTAACCGCAGACCCGGACCACGAAAAGGAAATAACAAGAAGAATACGATTGGGATGGAGCGCATTTGGCAAGCACTCGCAGATTATGACTAGCAGCTTACCGGTATCGCTCAAGAGGAAAGTATACAACAGTTGCATCTTACCTGTACTCACCTATGGGGCTGAAACGTGGAGGCTAACCAAGAGAGTTCTACTTAAGTTGAGGACAACCCAGAGGGCTATGGAACGAAAAATGGTAGGGGTAACATTAAGAGATAGAAAGCGTGCAGAGTGGGTCAGAGAAATAACTCAAGTTACCGACATTCTAGTAGAAATTAAGAAGAAGAAATGGACATGGGCAGGACATGTAGTGCGAAGAGAGGATAACCGATGGTCGCTGAGGGTAACAAACTGGATTCCAAGGGAAGGAAAGCGTAGCAGGGGGCGGCAGAAAGTTAGGTGGGCGGATAAAATTAAGAAGTTCGCAGGGGTCAAGTGGATGCAGCTAGCACAGAACCGGGTTAAGTGGAGAAATATGGGAGAGGCCTTCGCCCTGCAGTGGGTATAATCAGGCTGATGATGATGATGATGAAAGGACTTTTGTGCATTCGCGGGCATCTGGTGAGCATTGTGAATAAAACAGGGATGCAATGTTAGTTTATAAGCACCAACCGATAAAATTATAGGAAGTCAACGTTGCTGGTTCCAATGGCTTTAGCTGCGGGCGACCGAGTGTTGTAACGACAATAGTAAGAATAATTGGGTCGCAGGAAGGGAAAGGCGCAGTATCTGTCACACTTGTTTCTGTGGCCACCTGAACTGAGCCGTAATAGAAGGGAGGAAGATGGAAGAGAAGTCGAGTGAAACAGGAGCCATAGTGGAGGGCTACGGAGCAATTTGGTCACCTTGGGATTGTTGACGTGCGCTGACATTGCAGTGTTCCGCTCAACACATCAAAGTTCACCGATATTCTAGGCAGAATCCACTTTTTTGCCGTCCGCATGCGACGCCGGCGACGCTTTCCTGCTACACTCGGTTAGCGGATACTACCTTTCTCCTCCTCTTCGCGCCGGCGCGTGCATTTGCTGGGATGCCACAACCCCCTCCCTCCTCCCTGTAGCGGGCGCAGTGGTTAAACACCTGGGGAAGGGCGCCGCTGGTTGCCATGGCTACAGCGCATTTGCATTACCGGCTCAGCTCCGCACATTGACCTTGGGTTTACATGGCATTGTGGACTAAAAAAAATTAGCTGGGGCTTAGCTTTAGTTCAGCCCGGTAGGTTCTGAAAGCAATAGAGATATTTAGCACACCGTGATCCGCGATCCGCTACCGTGATCCGCCACCGCGCGTTTCACTGCGCATGCCCAGATCACTTTGATGCCAATAGATGGCGCCGCATACTAGATGTCAGCACATAGACCTGCCGCATGCAACCAATCGGCTTGTGTGCCTCGCCCACGAGCGGTAGAGGGTCACGGTGGCGGATCGCGGATCTCGGTATGCTAAGTCTAAGTCTACGCTATATAGTTCAGCTCGTAGTGTAGCCAGTTGTGGTGTACCATGACCGTGCGAGTAACACACAGGACACACATGTAATATAATGTAATGACATTTATGAAATTATTTTAATGAATATATTGTACATAATGTAATGAATGTAATGGACAGCGTTCATTACATTCCATTCGGAGTCGTTAGCGGTTGAGAACGATTAAAGAGAAGCGCGACGCACCCGCTGCATCTTGAGCGCGCCGGCGAGCGAGACGCTGTTCCCGTTCATCTGTCTCTGTAGCCCGGTGTCATTTTCTGGCTTCATCGAGACTACGTGACTTTTCTTTCTCTTTATCAGGATGCATAGCGAGTGCCTCAGTTGTTGTGGCTGTAACAAGAAGGAAAAAAAAATGCTCAGTCCTGCTGCTGGCTCTGTAGCTGAGCCAACTCCGCTGCCTCGATTGATAGATTGATTTACAGGGAGGGAAAGGCGTGGTAACTGTCTCACTTGTTTTCTTTGGACACCTCAACCGCGCCGTAAGGGAAGGAAGGAAGGAAGGTGGGAGTGAGAGTGGAAAGAGAGAAAGAGGAGCCGTAGTGGAGGGCTACGGAGTAATCGACCACCTGGGTATCTTTAACGTGCACGGACATCGCACAGCACACGGACGCCTCTTCGTTTCGCCTCCATCGAAACGCAGCCGCCGAGGTCGGGTTCGAACCCGGGTACTCCGGCACAGTAGTCGAGCGTCTTACCACTGCACCATTCCGGCGGGACAGTCATCACTGCACGTGCGGACAGAAGAAAGTAAATAGAGGGAAAAAGAAAAGGGAGGGAACGACGCGCGCCGCAACAGCCATTGTCCACCACCGAAGCGAAGTGATGGCGGGTGCAATGACGGCCTACAACCAATAAACGTTCGATGGCAGGCTAGCCCCCGCCGCAAGTGGCGTTGACCTACCGATCCCAGCCCCATCAGGGCCAGGACCAGCCATGCTCCTTCGCCATGTGGAGGGGAAGGCGGAGGTAGTGAAGGGTGGCTATTCCTGGCCCTACGGGGCTGATGATAGTGTTAGCTAGTCCCTTTGTAACGGGCTGGGACAGTAGGTCAACGCAGCATACGGCAGGTCCTTGCCAGCTACCAATTTTTATGTATTGTAGGCCTTCATTGCTTTTTTTTTTATTGCCTGCTTAGACATACATCGCTACACAACAAAAGTGAAAGAACACATGAACATAGCGTCGGTATGGGCTAAAACTTCCAGCAAAACCTTGACTAATGTAAAGGGGCTAAAAACTCTTCATGTGCATAAGGGGCTCAATTCTCGATACCCATTCGGGCACCGGGTACACATTCTTGTGGGTTGCCACGAACGCCGCAACAGATTCGCAGAAGTGCCGGCCTTGCATCAATGTCGGCGTGTCGCGCTGCCATGCGGGCCTACAGGCTTTTCATATTATGGAAAGCCTGTAGGCCTTCAATGCACCCGCCACCACTTGGGCGGTGGACGACGGCTGTTGCGGCGCGCGTCTTTCTCTATTCTTTTTTCTCTATTTTCTCTCTTCTGTCTGCACGAGGGAGCGGAGGTGGCTCAGCTACAGAGCCAGCAGCCGGCCCGTGCATTTTCTTTTCCCTCTTCCTACAGTTACCACAACAACAGCATGCTCAAGCTGTTGTTGGGTTGTTGTGGCTGTAGGAAGAATGAAAAGAAAATGCACGGGCCTGCTAATGGCTCTGCAGCTGAGCCACCTCCGCTGCCTCGTGTAGACAGAAGAGATTTGTTTATAGGAAGGGAAAGGCGCGGTAACTGTCTAACTTGTTTTCTGTGGACACCTCAACCACGCCGTTGGGGAAGGGAGGAAGGTGGGAGTGAAAGTGGAAAGAGAGGGAAAGAGGAGCCGTAGTGGAGGGCTGCGGGGTAATTTCGACCACCTGGGGATCTTTAACGTGCGCTGACATCGCACACCACACGACGCCTTTTCGTTTCGCCTCCATCGAAACGCAGCCGCCGAGGTCGGGTTCGAACCCGCGTATTCGGCACAGTAGTCGGGTGTCTTCAGGTCTCTAAGCTGTGTACGAAATAATCTTTCACCTTTTATAAAGACAGAAGAGAAAATAGAGAAGGAAGAAAAGGAAGAGGGATAGAAAGACGCGCGCTGCAACAACAGCCGTCGCCCACCACCGAAGCGATGACGGGTGCAATGACGGCCTACAACCGATAAAAATTCGGACAGGCTAGCCCCCGCTGCAAGCGGCGCTGATGTTGTTGTGGCTATAGGAGGCGAAACGAAGTGGCGTCCGTGTGCTGTGCGATGTCAGCGCACGTTAAAGATCCCCAGGTGGTCGAAATTAATCCGTAACCCTCCACTACGGCTCCTCTTTCTCTCTTTCCACTTTCATTCCCACCTTCCTCCCTTCCCTTACGGTGCGATTCGGGTGTCCACAGAGCAAGTGTGACAGTTACTGCGCATTTCCCTTCCTGTAAACCAATTTAACCAATTTATAGGAAGAAGGAAAAGAAAATGCACGGGCCCGCTACTGACTCTGTAGCTGAGCCACCTCCTCTGATTATTTTATTCCTCTGATTTTATTTATAGGAAGGGAAGGGCGCAGTAACTGTCTCACTTGTTTTCTGTGGGCACCGCAACCGCGCCGCAAGGGAAGGGAGGAAGATGGCAGAGAAAGTGGAAATAGAGAAAGAGGAGCCGTAGTGGAGGGCTATGGAGCAATTTCGACCACCTGGGAATCTTTAACGTGCGCTGACATCGCAGCCACCTCCGCTGCCTCGTGCAGTCAGACGAGAAAATAAAGAAAAGGAAGACGGAGAGAAAGACGCGCTCTGCCACAACATCCGCCGTCCACCGTAGGCCGTGCGATGACGGCCTACAACATATAAAAATTCAGTGGCAGGCTAGCCCCTGCACAAGCGGCGGTGACCTACCTGCCCTAGCCCTATCAGGGAAAAATATGTCCCCCATACTGTTGTTGTTGTGGCTGTAAGAAGAAAGAAAAGAAAATGCACGGGCCTGCTACTGGCCCTCTAGCTGAGCCACCTCCGCTACCACGTGCAGACAGAAGAGAAATAGCATTTATATACCCTTCATTTTTCTCCTCCTCTCAATTGCGAGAGAAGAGGTGACAGCAGCGCCTCCACTCAGTAGCAGCGTGGCTCCAGCTGCAGCGCCGTGCCTATCGACCGCCGCCACCCGGCGACTCGACTTGGTAGCCCATATCTCGCAGCTGGTATGACGTCATAGTGACGTTGTCATCTCATCCGTGGTGCGCCGTGCCTGCCGACCGCCGCCACCCGACAACTCGACTTGGTAGCCCATCTCTTGCAGCTGGTATGAGGTCACAGCCATCAGGGGTCATTAAAGGTAAAACGTGCCTACCGACCGTGGCTACGCGAAGGGCTGAAAATGGGAGTAGTATTGCTTTCGCAAAAAAATGAGTTGTGGTTTAACTCTGGTTAACCCTAATTGAATTGCGAAAGCAACTGCGGAAGCTTCTTTTGCTTGCTACATTATTTCCCTATGTGCCTGCATCTCGTAGGGATAACGAGAACGCAAATGGTTCTGAAGCTAATTCTGATATCACCCTCCCGTATGAAAGGAAGGACCCGAGTTGGTAGCTCCTACCCGTGAATAAGGATAATGTGAATTCAAACGTCATGGCAGACTGATGTTTGTAGAGCGCAGCTCTTTGGCGGCCGTTCCTGGGTTTCGCGGCGGCATCGGCGTCGGCCTCGTAACCAGTTCCGCCCCCCTTTCAGCCCCCCCGTTCGAGCCGGCGCTTTGGCCACCGGAGCCTCGCAGGAGGAGGGGGGTACACTCAGCGGCGAATGATGGGGGCAGGAGCGCGCGCAGCTACCGGAGCACACAAGGAAAAAAGGGGGGTCGCCGGAGGCAGCACTAGCAGCGACTGACTGACGTCGCTAGCTAGTCAACACAACGTGCTGTGTAGAACATCGTCGCCGCCATGCAGAAAGAGGAGACCCCCCCCTGGAGGCGAGGGTGCTCTCCGGTTACGGAAACGCCGACCCGCTCCGCAAGTATGCGGGCGCACCGAGACGACCGGTCCGGAGGGAGATACAATAGCGCTCGCATCCTTCATCCGCAGAAAGCAACCGTACAGCGGCGGATCACGGTGCGTGCATCCCGTTCTCACTCGCTTCCAGGCTCGCTTCACTCGCTAGCGGCGTCAGCGAGTCGCTGCTATCTGTTCGTTGCGCAACGTTCCTATGGACCCACGCGCTGCCTCCCGCAACCTCCCGACTACTCAATTGCTTTCTGCATTTCTCGAACCACAAAGCTTCTTTCATGACAGCCAAGAACTGTTAGTGGAGTGTTTCTTGAAGGAATACGTGTGAAAAATTAAAAAAAAAGAAGTATGTAATTGTGCTTATGTGCCTTGCTCGAAATCCTTGCCTCTTTTTTTTTCTCTATTGGTTCACGGGAAAGGAAAGGCGCAGTATTTGTCACATTTGCTCTGTGGACACCTGAAGCGCGCCGTAAGGGAAGGGAGGAAGGTGGGAGTGAAAGTGGAAAGACAGAAAGGGGAGCCGTAGTGGAGAGCTACGGAGTAATTTCGACCCCCTGGGGATCTTTAACGTGCCCTGACATCGCACAGCACACGGACGCCTCTTCGTTTTGCCTCAATTTATCGAAAAGATGAAACAGCTGATGAGCTGCGCTCAAATTTCGCATTCCTCGTCGTCTTGCCTGCTGCTGTTCTCTTCTTTGAGCCCAGTGATGTGTCCTCAGATGATCCGGCTGAGCTTGGTTTAGCGTGGAGGCGAACCCGGGCACAGAGTGTTCAAGCTTCAAGAAGACATGGGTTTGTCCAAGAGAACTGTCAGCAGGAAAGGGAAACCATTGCAGGAACGCCCGTAGGAAAACCTCCTCCCTTTCACGCACCACATAGGGGGTACGTGTCAAAATACAGCCCCACACTCGAAATGAATAACACTTCTCGTAACCTTTAGTATGCATTCCGCCGAGCTGATAGAGGCGGTGGCGCTAGAACCGAAAGGAGAAAGACTGGCCCTTTAGCACATGAAGAGACTAGCTAGTGACATGAAACAGTGATTTATCGATAACATTGTTCAGCACAGCTCATTTCTTTCTTTCGGCCTTTGTTGTGTGTTCGGCCATGAAGTATGGTCATGAGACGTCGCACAACCATCGGCCTAAGCGCGAGCATTGCTGCTGCACGAGACTGTAGACTACACATAGAGGTCAGCGTTTGCTCATATTGCAGGTAGCAGTGCTAATGCGATGAAGGAGTCGTATGAATATTGTGAGCCTTCTGTGGACCTTCTTTCATTTGTACATGCCATGATCTTCTTCTTTCATTTGTACATACCATCATCATCGTCCCGTGGCGCCGGCTCCGGCGCGCGCCTGGGTTCGTGATCGGATTAAAACGCTAGACAAGGCTTGGCTGTCCTTGCCGTCACGACCTCGCCATCTCGACCTAGCCTTCTTTTACAAGTGGTGGAGGTGAAATTTGATCCCCTTGCTGCCTTGGGCCCTGCTTCTCGCTGGAGCTACGTTCCGGCCGCCGTTTGGCAACTGCCACCATCGCTATGTCTACCGACAGTACCCACGAACAAGCCGGACCCTCTACCTCGGCTGCACCACCCCCTCCGACTGTGCCCACACGACAGCGCGACCCGCCGCTGTTCGCTGGTCGTCGCGATGAAGACGTCGATGACTGGCTTGACACCTACGAACACTGCAGTGCCTACAACCGGTGGGACGATGCTCTGAAATTTCTCAACACCTCGTTCTACCTTATTGAGGTCGCCAGGAATTGGTTCATCAACCGCGAGCCCCACACAACTAACTGGACCACCTTCAAACAGCAGTTACGACAGTACTTCGCCGACCCGGCAGTTCGGACTGAGATCGCGAAGACCAAGCTCGCTTCACGCCGTCAAGGTCCTGATGAGTCATATGCGTCTTACATAGAGGCCATACTTGCACACTGCCGGCGTATTAGTCCCACCATGGCGGAACATGAACGAGTACACCACGTCTTGAAAGGAATCAATTCTACGGCGTATAACATCCTAGTTGCTCAGAATCCTTCAACTATTGATTCCATTATTACGACCTGCCAACGCATCGACCAGCCACGTCTTGAAAGGAATCAATTCTACGGCGTATAACATCCTAGTTGCTCAGAATCCTTCAACTATTGATTCCATTATTACGACCTGCCAACGCATCGACCAGCTGCAGTCCTCCCGATTGCAGCCCGCCAACGCTACTGGCCCGACCTATGCTGATCTCGACCTGCGGGCACTTATTCGAGCCATCATCCGCGAGGAGCTCCAGGCGCTCAAGCCTGTCTGTCGACACGGGTGCGAACACTCTTCCGCAACATCTAATGGCGCAGGTCTTCGGAGCATCATCAAAGAAGAGCTGGCAACAATCACCGAACCTATAACATCTGGCCCTCCGGCACCCCGCTCAGTACCGACTTACGCGCACGTCGCAGCATCCCCCCTCCTTTCGTTCCCCCGCCTCGACCGGCACCAAACTACAATCACGTCAATGCAATAACGACGGCTCAACCTGCACCACCCTATTACGCACCTTGGCGCCCCTCCCGACCAATTTGCTATTACTGTGGCATTAGAGGACATATATCTCGCGTCTGTCGTCGCCGCCTCCAGAACGAGCGCCGTGGTTACGATACCTTTGAAAGTGACATCCCTCCAACGTCATATTATCAACGCCGGTTCACTCCAAGCCCACCTCGAAGGTCATCACCACTTCCAGAATCCTCGTCTGACCCTCGTGGAACCCATGCATCCCGACGTCGGTCCCTATCCCCATACCGCCGCTCAGTTTCCCCTCTCCGACCCGCAACAACTATCCCTGTCCGCCATCCGGAAAACTAAGCGTTGCAGTTTCCGGAGGTCAAACTGCACTCTGCGAACTTACCAAAAGTCCTCCAGATCGCCCGTATAATGTGATTTCTGTTTTCGTTGAAGGATTACCGGTCGAAGCATTGATTGATACAGGAGCTGCAATTTCTGTCATTCACGCTGATTTGTGCTACCGTTTGCGAAAAGTGACGACACCATATGATGGGCCTGAACTCCGTGGAGCCAATGACGTCCCTTTGCGCCCTTTAGCAAAGTGCACCGTACGAATTGTTATTGACGGCGTCCGCCATCATGTGCAGTTTTCTGTGCTCTCACCATGTGCGCATCTGATGATTTTAGGATGGGATTTTTTGTCAACCGCTTCGGCGTTAATTTCTTGTGGCGACCGTGTTATCCATATGACAGACAGCGATTTTTCATCGGAAGTTTCTGAACGACATCATCCCCTAGTTGCCGCCGCTGATACTGTTTTGCCTCCTGAGTGCGAAAAACTGCTTACCGTTGTTTCTGACCACATCACTGACGGGGACGTACTCATCGCACCATCTCATCGTCATCTTGCACGCGGTATCGCCTTCCCGTCTAGTCTTGTGAGGTTCTGCAACGGCTCAGCGACAGTAGCGGCCACTAACACTTCACGTGAATCCCTCGTGCTCCCAAAAGGAACTTCTCTCCCCTGCATGGTGGATGTTCAACCTTTGTCCTTGATGGTGCTCACCGCCCCTCTGCCTCAGCGCCGTGTTTCGCCAGACGTCTCTCTTTCTGTTCTCACAAAGACTATTAATCCTAACCTCACGCCGAACCAACGCCAAGAACTGCTGACATTGCTTCGACACCACCAAGCCATTTTTGATGCCACTTCTCCACCACTAAGACGGACTAGTGTTGCGCACCATCGCATCATTAGTGAAGGTAACTCTATCGTTCGCCGACGGCCTTATCGGGTTTCCCTCTCTGAACGAAAAGTAATTGAAGAAAATGTAAATGGCATGCTCCATCGCAATATTATTCATCCCTCGACAAGCCCATGGTCCTCCCCAGTAGTGTTAGTTAAAAAAAGGACGGCTCGGTACGCTTTTGTGTTGATTACCGGGCACTCAACAAAATTACCCGCAAAGATGTATACCCAATGCCAAGAATTGATGACGCCCTTGACTCTCTCCAAGGCGCCGAATATTTCTCGACTTTGGACCTCCGCTCAGGTTATTGGCAAATACCTATGCACGAGGACGATAAAGAAAAAACCGCTTTCTCAACTCCCGATGGCCTTTACGAATTTAATGTTATGCCTTTCGGACTTTGTAACGCACCAGCGACATTTGAAAGAATGATCGATACTGTGCTTCGAGGCCTAAAATGGAGAACCTGTTTATGTTACTTGGATGACATTGTCATCTTTTCGTCAACTTTTAACGACCATCTCACGCGCCTGAATGAGGTCCTCACGTGTCTCGCTTCAGCGGGCCTTCAGCTCAACACCAAGAAGTGCCACTTTGCACAGAAGGAAATTAAAATATTGGGACATCTAGTCAGCCATGACGGCATTCGTCCAAACCCTGAAAAAATCATCGCGGTCTTGAACTTTGCTCGTCCACAACGGATTACAGAATTGCGCAGTTTTCTCGGTCTGGCGTCTTATTTCCGACATTTTATAAGGCATTTTGCAAGTATTGCTGCTCCACTTCATGAACTACTTAAAGCACGCAGCACTTTCGTGTGGACTGAACAGTGCGAAGCCGCTTTTAATAATCTGAAGCTCGCCCTCACATCAGACCCTGTTCTTGGCCACTTCAGTGACAGCGCTCCAACCATCCTGCACACTGATGCTAGTGGTCTCGGTCTTGGAGCTGCACTCCTGCAGCGCGATGCAACTTCGCGTGAGAGAGTGATTGCCTTCGCCAGTTGGACTATGACTCCAGCTGAGAAAAACTACACCATTACCGAGCAGGAGTGCCTTGCCGTCGTCTGGGCTGTCCAAAAATTTCGCCCTTACCTATATGGTCGGCATTTCACAGTTGTGATCGATCACCATGCTCTTTGCTGGTTGTCTTCGCTCAAAAATTTGACAGGCCGACTTGGCCGTTGGATTCTACGCGTGCAAGAATACAATTTCGACGTCACTTATAAATCGGGTCGCCAACACCAAGACGCCGACGCTCTTTCTCGCTGTCCACTTTCGGAATCGGCTTGCTGTTTTTCTCCCCAATGCATTTCCACCTATGACCACAGCCGACCATCTCTTCCTCCGACGTATATCACAAGTTTCATTTGATGATTCTGAAAACAAACACGCTCTCCGCTCCCAGCAATTAGCCGATGCCTACTGCCGACCCATCATCGACCGCCTTGTTGGCGCTTCGGACCCACCCAATGCTCGGCTTCGCCGACACTTTCGCAATTTTAAGCTCGAAGATGGCATCCTACTCCGCTTCGTGTACTGCCCTGATGGAACTCGCTGGATCCCAGTCGTGCCGCGTGTGCTTCGTCCACGTATACTGGCGGCTCTCCACGATGACGCTACTGCAGGTCACCTTGGTGTTGACAAAACCTACGACCGAGTGAAAAAACGATTCTTTTGGCCTGGCCTATCTTCCTGCGTTGCCAAATACGTCGCATCCTGCCCTCTGTGCCAACGTCGCAAAAGGCCGACGTCTTCGCCCGCTGGCCTTCTACAACCTGTTCCCTGTCCCGCGACGACATTCGACGTAGTTGGCATTGACTTATATGGTCCCCTACCTCTCTCCGATGGGGGTAACCATTGGATTATAACAGCTGTCGACCACCTTACACGCTACGCTGAGACAGCACCTGTACCGACCGGTTCCGCTCAAGAAGTAGCAAATTTCTTTTTGCGATCAATTGTATTGCGTCATGGCGCTCCTCGGGTGCTCCTAAGTGACCGCGGGACGGCCTTCTTATTGGTAGTCGTTGCCGAAGTTCTTCACGCGTCATCCACCCTTCATAAGACAACCTCAAGCTACCATCCCCAGACTAACGGGCTGACTGAGCGATTTCACCGCACCTTATCGGATATGATCTCCGTGTACATCATACCGGATCATCGAAATTGGGACACTATTCTACCATTCGTCACTTTCGCCTACAACACAGCAGTACAGCGGACTACCGCTTATTCTCCATTTTTCCTCGTTTATGGCCGTCCTCCCACTACAATTCTCGACGCTTCCTTCTTCTCTACGCCTGACTACTCCACATCAGTACCTACCCAGTTCTTATCTCGTGTGGCCAGATGCCGTCATCTTGCCCGCCTCAACACAGCAGCGTGCCAGGAAGACCGCAAGAGTCGCTACGATTCTACGCATCGCGTGGTCTCTTATCGTCCCGGTGACGAAGTACTGCTGTATACACCACTGCGCACCCCTGGCCTTAGTGACAAATTCCACCACCGCTACCTTGGCCCCAAGAGATTATCAGCCAAACTTCTCCAGTTAACTACAAAGTCACGCCTGTTGATCCCCCAGCCGATCGACGCCACCGTGGAACTGAAATTGTTCATGTTTCTCGCTTGAAACCGTTTGCGCGCCGCGGTACATTGGTTAATTAGGAGCGACCAGGCTGGCCGCTTCCGACCCCCCGGGCAGATTGTGTGAGCCTTCTGTGGACCTTCTTTCATTTTTACATGCCATGATCTTCTTCTTTCATTTGTACATACCATCATCATCGTCCCGCGGCGCCGGCTCCGGCGCGCGCCTGGGTTCACGATCGCATTAAAACGCTAGACAAGGCTTGGCTGTCCTTGCCGTCACGACCTCGCCGTCTCGACCTAGCCTTCTTTTACAATATATACAAGGCAATCCAACTGTAGCTAAAGGACATTAAATTATACTCTATAAGAAGACGCGATTGTTAAAGAGCGCATCCTCAACCCCGATGTTGGGGGCAAAATTTATTTTGTCATTGAAATATATTTGTGTATCCCTGCATAGGTTCGTGGCAATGAGTTTGTTTGTTGTGTGCGACTTCCAAAGTAAACTTAGAATTACAATCGTTACAGATTGAAAGCAAAACTAATTTTGTTCGGCAGAGTCGCCTTCTGTGAATCTTTAACAGCTCGCCTATTTGTATTTACAAGATCAGATTAAAATATAAACCAGAATATACTGATGCGATTGAAGTTACATTATCTAGGTTAATAATCTCAAGGTGAAAGTTTAAATCGCAGTAAAATTGAAACTTTCACACACTGTGTACGGGAGCCATTGAGTCGAGTGGTTGGTGATGGTTTGTTTAAAGCCATTCGTTCAGGATGAAAGAGGCACTCTAGGACAGTGTCTGAATGAAAAATTGGCCGAGGCTTATCTCAGCTAGGCCAGGATATACGTAGCGAAAGCATGTAGGCATGGCGCTGGGCTGCCTACTCCTCTCCAATTCATTATAATCCCTTCCAATCCAGAGTAATGATATGTAATGTAATTTAATCCGATCCAAGCCAATCCAGTCCAAACAAGTAGAGTTCATTCCAGCGAAATACAATCCAATCAATCCTATCCAATTCAATGCAAACCAGTCTGATCGAGTCCAATCCAATCCAGACCAATCTTATCTAGCCCAATCCAATCCTGTCCAATGCTTAGTACACGCTCGTCCGAAATGCACCGCTGACTAACCTGTCATCACTACTATCATCCTCACGCATAGAAGGAGAATTAGGATGCGTTACTCACTATGTCTAGCTATGTTGTTGTTGCATTAAAGACGAGACATCTTTCGGTTGCTTCTTGATTACCATATGGCGTGGCGAGCGCGTGGCGTCCGCCAGTTGCGGCGGTTGCTAGGCAACGGCTCTGTGCCTCCCGCCACGCGAAACTCCTCGTTCTTGGCCAATGCAGCTTTCGCTACAAAAACATTTGACTTCACATCATATACATTAGTATGTGTTGGTCACAAAAGTTTCTGATTAGACACTTGCAGAGTCTAAAGCTGAGTCGACATCACGAGACCACGCTTTCAATAAAAGTGAGAATCTTCCAAGGTAGAAAATTTGGAGGACACTTAAGCTTCGCCTTCAAGAGTGGAACGCGATAGCGTTATAGCACCTCGTTCGCACCGCCCACTCATTCGCTCGGTATGCTCTTGAGTCACACAAAGACATAGTTTTCATACTCAACACTTCTAAGTGCACTGTACAAAATTTTCTAATTATTTGTTCAAACAAGTGCTTCTCACAATCTACATTATCGCAGTGTGTTGTGCACACTACAACGTTTCTTGCTCCCGTGTTCCTTTAGCGTTCACATGCACTGAGTATGTCGGTCAGTCACACATCGCAGGGGACGCTTTCCCAGCAGAAGCGCTACGGCGCAGCGATCACGTCAGAGGCGTCCGGCATCAGACGCTGCACCTAGCAATCGCGCTGTGAGCGGAAAGAGGAGCCGCGTCGCCTAAACACCACTGTTCGAGTGACGCACGCTGGGTGTTGGAAGGGGAGAGAGCGAGAAAACTTATTAAACGCAAGGGTATTGGGGCATCCTCGCACCGGTACCCGCGCGGCCCGAAGGGGAGAAGCGGGTGAGAGAAGATAGTGATCTAAAGAAAGGAAACACGCTTGATTCTACAACCCGTGAGGGTGCACAGCGAAATGTCAGGGGCGAGTGGCGCACCACGTGTCGGGGCAGCGCCGCACATTGCGAGGAGGGGTTCTTCTGTGTTTGCCGCAAGATGGCTCTGCATGTGCGCAGAGAAGAAATGTAGCGGAAACGTACTTCGCTACTCTTGTAACTGCGACTTCTGTAAGTAACATGCTCATAATTACCGATATACACCGCAGTATAACGTTCTACGGCAAGTTTCTAAGGCAACACCGCATTCACTAGAAGCGCTTTTGTACCGCTTTGAAGCATCGAACTCGTGGCTGAGTGGTAGCGTCTCCGTCTCACACTCCGGAGACCCTGGTTCGATTCCCACCCAGCCCATCTTGGCAGTTGCTTTTTATTTATGAAGTGCATGCCGGGATTTTTCGCTCACGGCCAACGCCGCCGACGACACCGGCTTTTCTGCGACACGAGCTCCTTAACGCTACCGCGTTAATATACAGTAAAAAGGGAGCGAATGATTGCTTTATAGGGAAGAAAGGCGCGGTAACTGTCTCACTTGTTTTCTGTGGACACCTTAAAGAACGAATCATCCACATAAGGACGCGTGTTTTTGCTGCGGACCAGTACTAGTCGCAATCATGGATTTAATAATAACTGGTTCCCTGGTTCCCAGGAAGGGAAAGGCGCAGTATCTGTCACACACAATCTGTGAACACCTGAACCGCACCGTAAGGGAAGGGAGGAACATCGGAGTGAAAGTGGAAAGAGGGAAACGGGAGCTGCAGTAGACGGCTACGGAGTAATTTCGACTACCTAGGGATCTTTAACGTGCGCTGACATCGCACAGCACAGGGATGCCACTTCGTTTCGCCTCCATCGAAACGCAGCCGCCGCGGT
>JAJIZL010043278.1:0-10536 GCA_023969395.1 Amblyomma maculatum
GTGCGTGTGTGCGTGTGTGCGTGTGTGCGTGTGTGTGTGTGTGTGTGTGTGTGTGTGTGTGTTCTTTCGTTCGTGCATTGTAGTTATTCAGATTAGTGCATTGAGTGCAAGCTACGCATAAGTTGAGCTGAGGAGTGCCACTTGCATTGGGTAACCGGTACGGATTAGACCGCCAATTTTTTTCTACATCAGCACTAAGAGCGACCACTCCCCAACACGGCGGCATAGGGAGTCTCCATGCATCAATAAAATCTACCCACCATCCCCTCACCCACTAACCCACATCTACCCAGCAGCGCGAACAGTGTGAACTCTAAGCTAACTCGAAAAGGGGTTATTGGTCCCAAATATTTGTGCCGATGGGACAGTGATCCGTTCCGCCATCGTACAACAATAAATCCGCTTAGCACGGCAAAAGCCCAATATGGTGCCTTTTTCCGAAGCATTACACCCCAAAGAGTTGAGCACCAGGCCGGGGGAAAGCTTGTACTAATTGAAAACCCGATGGGTACCCGGCCGCACCAGGAATCGAACATGGTACCTCCCGAATGCAAGGCGGATGCTCTACCACAAGTCCACAAGGCCCGTGAAAAAAAGAAAAGCGAGAATGTTTACCATGGCTGATCACGGAATGCACACGTCGATGTACACACGCAGTGTACGTTGCAGCAACTGAGAAGAGAAGGACCCATGCGGGGGGATGTAGTCTGCAAATGAGAATCACTTGATTTCTTCACAAAATCACGTATTCATTCTTAAAGTCACGGTTAGATTTCGGTTTTGTAGTTCTGAAAGGCCGAAGGTTGAAGTGAAATGTCAAAACGAAAGGGGTTATAAGTGGGGATGGCGTGTTTGCTTGGCTTTACTATGATATACTTCTTTTAGATTTGGTTTAGATATTTTATTCTTGAACTGTTTTGCATCACCTCAGCGGAGGCTTCACTCAGACGCCGGCCGCATTCGACCTGCTAGCATAGTCGTGTTTTTGCGCTATCTATAAGAGAAGCCCACCACCCTTCACTTTACCACCGAGCCATTAACTTCCGCCCTCCACCCATCAGGAATGCCACCCACTTTCACCCTGGAAGTGCTTCCACCCACTACATGCTGGCGCAGCAGCGGAGCAGAAAAAAGACGGTGCAATAAAACTCAGAGGTTCAAACAAGCGGTCAATATGCAAGCGAAATGTCAGACCGTTACTGGTAAACCTGATTTTTATTGCGATATTGATACTGCGCCAGGTTCCGAGCCGTCGCGTGACTCCGGCGGAAGCCACGCTTGACCTTGAACAGCCGAGGAGGAGGAGGTGCAGAAGAAGAAGAAGACTGGTAACTTACGCTCTCGCGTCCTACTCTTAAATGAAGAGTCCCTCAATAATGTACCACCTTACACTGATAGGGCGGGATAGGTGAATAATGTAGCAGGAAAAAGAAGCTTCCGCCGTTGCTATCGCAATTCAACTAGGGTTAACCAGAGTGAAACCACAACAAATTTTTTGCATCAGATTGTATGATTGATTCAGATTATTTTTTTTTTTTGTCTGCACCATGATCACCTTTGTGCGTGCTCCCGAGTCGGTTAGAAAAGTTTCGAGGCGGGTCCATTCTGGTATCGCCGTTTGCTTTGTTGATACTGACTCCACCCTGCTGACATTTAACGAGCACCTTTTTTTGCGGGGTTCGTGGCACGATCGTGTCGCGCGCAGCCTGTTTGCCTGAGAGACTGTCCAGTGAATTCTGTTTGTGAATTACGCACGTGACGGTTCTGAGTGGGTCACGTACGTGACGCTTCAACCCGTTGCCTGTAAGGTTATACGCCACAGGACGTCTATTAGACGTCCTGTTTTTACGTCACAGGACGTCTATTAGAAACGAAAAGAGTTTTTATTAAGTTGAGGATAACGCAGAGGGCTATGAAAAGAAAAATGGTAGGTGTAACATTAAAAGATAGGAAGTGCGCAGAGTGGGTCAGAGAAATAACTTGAGTTGATGACATTCTAGTTTAAATCAAGAAGAAGAAATAGGCATGGGCAGGACATGTAGTGAGTAGAGCGGACAACAGCTGGTCGCTTAGGGTAACAAATTGAATTCCAAGGGAAGAAAAGCTTGGAAGGGGGCGGCAGAAAGTTAGGTGGCCGGATGAGTTTAAAGAGTTCGCAGGGATCAATTAGCTGCTGCTAGCATAGGACCGAGTTAATTCGAAGAACATGAGAGAGACCTTCGCTCTGCAGTGGGCTGATTGTCCGGTTGATGATGATGATGATGATGTCTATTTGCAAAATGCCGTGTACCCTTACAACGTTACTTTTCGTTCGCGTTGAACTTTTTGATGACTGCCTGTCACGCGAAGAAAAATAATCTACAGCAGAGGTAGAAAGTGCACTTCTGTTCTCTGTCGTCAGGTTACTGAAATAATCCAGACAATTAATGACATGACGGTAACTTGATTCTTTTAAGTATATGTGGTGTAGATTACTCTGAAAATGATCCGGTAGGGGTTATACGACGCGCAGTCATTTCCCTGGGAGCAGGTGTTCACGCGCTGGTGTCAATGTGTTGTCATCACTTGAGACGTGATCGATCTGTCAGAACGGATATATGATGCTCTGAACTGACTTCACGGCATTTCATTAGAATAGGGAACCTACAAGCGATATGCAAGAGCTGTCGGTTTTTAATCTTAGTGTTCAGTTACAATATGCTCACAAATTACGGATTTATTTACGATTATTTACGAGGCGTGTAAGGTGCACTTGTGCAGAAAATCCGACGTCGGCTTTGTCGCTAAGTTGTCCACGAAAAATTACGAGCGGGCCTCTGGCAGGTGGTAGTTGGCAGGTAGCATGACCGAGTACTGATTGGCCAGAGGGTTGTGTAACGTCACAATACCATGTGGCATTGCCGAGCAGGCAGGCGCTGCATACTCAGTAAGCTCGTTTGAGATGAGAGGATGAGATAGGAGTCAAACTCTCCTGGGCCCTCGTATCGCAAGTCAGCCATGCTACCTTTACGCCCACAAGCACACCGTACAGCTTGGCTGGGCTCTATATATGCCTGGTTGCTTTGCCGTAAATGGACAGCTTGCAACCGCATGCTGGAGAGTACGTGGAAGATGGCAGAGGCACAAAGTAAGCGATTGGTTATTTAAGCGTGTAGCAAGGTACAGTACAAGGAACACTTCAGAACACGCTGCCGTCGACAGCTAGCGAGGATGGATGTCACCATGTGTATGCTCGGAAAAATCAGCCGGCCGTGCTTACTGGGAATGCACCATGTGCGACCGTTTGTCGCCGGCTATCTCAAGAGTGCGTTGTAAAGCGCAGCAGCCATGTGGTTTCATGTTCCCTTTAACAGTGGACTGTACTGTACATGGAAAGCGAACGAGAATGCTCAAGGTGAGCTGCAGACGGGAACCGTTAATGCTGCCTCGTCGTACCCTTAAGACGGAGCCTTATTGTTCCCAAATTTCTTTGTTTTTTCTTCTGTTTCCTTACTGGTTTAGGTTTCCCTCTCCGTTAACAACATATTAAGAGATATTACAGCATTTTCGCCTTGAAAGAAAGGCACTTCCGAGGCCTTCTAAGAGCCTTAACAAATCAGAAGGGTGTCGCCTTCGAAGGCTGCAAACTGTATCCTTCAATAATCCAGCACCCCCTACACGCCATTAAGCCCGAGTCCTTTTCGACGCAGTTCAAATTGTGGACCCAGAAGGCAAGTCTGTGCCATATAGTATGGACTTGTAAGAAAAATAGCAGTGATAACAAATCAGCCAACGTGATAGGGCTGGCAGGCGGCCCTGCCCAGCTCGGACTTCGAGGAGCCACGCGGCCTCGTCCAAAGAGCACGGACAGCGGCCTTTTCCAGCAATTCCGGACTAGAGACCCGATGAGCAATCCTCTTGTCCATATCGTTGTGGCAGGCAATAAACGTTTTCGTCATCATCATCCCTCTGCCACACGGTTGTCTCAGCTTTTTACCTGTGTGAACTTAAAACTGTAGTATGCCGCACTATTATTTGATCTTTTTTTCTTCTCTCTTCAGCTTAAGACTCCCGAAGCCACTTTTTCGGGGCATCTGTAGTCATTCTTTATCACTGTACACCTATTACATTTCCCGTTTATAAGCTTGGCGTCGGAAAAGTTTTGAAGAAAACAATAAGGTCCAGCCTTAAAATATAAGTATATTTTCTGCGTCAAAATAAGAAAGCCATTAATTGGATAAATATTATAAAGCTAACCAGTTAAAAACCAATATATGATTTCGTGACTGATATTTAGGGAATAGTCGGTAATGCTCATCGAAAAATTATTCCCTGCACAGCGTTTTCCTTGCGTTTGAACCCCTCGTCTAGTTCTTTCTTCTTCTTTTTCTTATACTCCCTTCCGTATATACAAGCGTAAAAGGGGAAGCCTTACTCCGTGTTTCACGGGGTGTTGTTCTCATGTAAATCGGCTTGCCCTAGGATTTCCGAACCCCATTGCTCCAGGAAACAGTTTTCCGCACCAGAACACAGTACAACCTAGGAAGGGTGAAAAGACGAATGCAATAAAACAATGCGAGAAAAGAAATACGGAACGCACGGAGAGTTTGTACTGGAAATCGAATTTCGGGTGGGCCGACTGGTTGAATCCGGGATCTCTTTATAGATCCAGAGCTTGCGTGACCATTTCTGTCTTTTTTTTTTTTTTTTTCTATTCCGTTTCGCGCTTACTCCGAGGAATTTCGTTCCGGATCACTTCATAGCCGGGACGAAGCTATAGAGTCGTTCAATCCGCTTTGCTCCAGCTCTACAGGCCTGCGGGGGCCTTTCCAAGCGATTCGTTGTCTCACGCACCCAATTTTCTAAGTCATTTCCGGCTGCCTTTCTTGCTTAGTTTTTGTCTTCCTCGCGTCGAAGCTGCTTTCAACTATTTGCTTACAGGTCTTATTTCATTTTGCTGATTGCCGTTTTCTGCGACGCTGGCACTTCTGTTCTTGCTGCAGGTGTTAGTAGAACTACGTGCAGGCATTTCATGATGGAAGGTAAGCGAAGCTATTGCAAATTCGTTCATCATGGAACCGTGGCGCCTTACTCGGCGAGATGCCATGTCACATGGGTGGCCTGCCTCGTAGTGTATAACTTGGAGGTGCACAGTCTTCAGCGTGCGTTCCCTCTGGTGCGCTTCGGAAACCTTTCTCGGTCGACGGGCAGCATTTTCTGCCTTTCGAGCTTATTTATTTATGTATTTATGTTTTCAATTTGCTTGCTTATCTTTTTTTTTTTTTTTTTTTTTTATGGAATTTACGACCAGCATAAACCGGGTTCTGGAAGCGAGGGATCAAAGTGTACAATATTGCAACTTTTCGCATTCTCTGCTGAAATTAGTTGCTCTTTTTTGTTGTTTTTTTATTCGTTGGGCCACTTTTATTTTGCTGAATAGGAGTGGCATACATATACTTCTCGAGTCGGAGATGAGAAGGGGTAAAACGGCTGTGTGATCTCAAGCCTCGGATCGATTGAACGCCGAAAACGAAATTTTGTTTGCTCGAAACTTCTTCGCAGCTGTGACCACTTGCTTCCCCCGTCCCTTCCTCAAAGGCACATTTTGTTTATAAAGGATTCCTAGCTGAAAATGTGGGCACCTGCGCCCCATCTTTACACTTCTCTTTCGCTTAGTGTTCTCTAAGTAAGAAATGTTAACAATATTTTGGACCTAACAATATAAGCTCATTCTTGTTTCTTAACCTCGTTATACTGTTCCTTTTTTTTTCTTATTACTTTAACCTTTGACTAACATGGAGAGCTTTAAAAAACGGTGTTGAGCGTGGGTATTGACGCTGATAACGCAAAATCAGCACCGCCCATGGACACCGCATTTCCAAAATTACTTGCAAGGTTGTATGCTTTTTGATTTTTCCGTTCCAACGTTGCTTCCGTGGTATTGTTGGGTGAGGTGGTGAAAGGTGGCTGTTCCTGGCCCTACGGGGCTGGGACTGGTAGGTCAACGCCGCTTGCAGCGGGGGCTAGCCTGCCACCGAATTTTTATCTGTTGTAGGCCGTCATTGCACCCGCCACTGCTTAGGTGGTGGACGACGGCTGTTGCTAGACACGTCTTTCTCTCCCTCTTTTCTTTCTTGTCTACTTTGTTTCTTCTATCCGCACGAGGCAGCGGAGGTGGCTCAGCTACAGAGCCAGTATCAGGCCCGTGCATTTTCATTTCCTTCTTCCTACAGTCGCAACAAGGTTGCTTCCGTGGTATTGCGATGACTGAATTTTTCGCGCCTATATCAGAGGCCGACTTCTCATGAGACGCTAACTCTGTTGCATTCGCTATTTCTTGAGTGGCATGAGAGGGCGGTTGTTCACGGCAGTGTGTCATTATAAATCATTCGGCTTCCAACTTATTGCTACTGCGCAGGCGCAACGGTCACAACAGGCAACAAATACTTCTGGATAAAGACATCAGCAGATAAGTTAGTTTACGTCGGGC
This sequence comes from Amblyomma maculatum, assembly GCA_023969395.1. Taxonomy (NCBI): domain Eukaryota; kingdom Metazoa; phylum Arthropoda; class Arachnida; order Ixodida; family Ixodidae; genus Amblyomma; species Amblyomma maculatum. The sequence goes on from JAJIZL010043278.1 coordinate 6,470, forward strand.
GCAACTATAACGCTGGGATGCGTGAGCCCTCAATCTTGACCTCGGCTCCCTCTTTTTGACGCTGAGCGTTGCCTAGCGAAGAGATGGAATCGCACAGCCTTGGTAGTCCCGCCCTTCCCTAGGAATATGCATCCAGAATTTAATGTCGAAAGAAGGGCCAAACGAGCTGAAGCTCTAGAGCGACGGTTCAAGAACATGGGAACAAAGGAAGTAGTCTATGTTGATGCGGCAAGTGGCAGAACAGGTGCGGCGGTAGCTTCGGTAGTCGATGGCCGAGGGGCACCGGTATCCGCGGCAGCCATCAGAGGCCGCAACATAGAGACTGCGGAGGAAGTTGCGATAGCGCTAGCTTGCGTAGGAACAGAAGCCAAGTTCATAATTAGCGACAGCAAAACTGCCATTCAAAATTTTGGGAAGGGGAGGATATCGCCGGAGGCGGCCAAAATCCTCACCCAAAGAACAATAAATAGGAAAATTCAGTTAATTTGGACACCCGCTCACGCTGCCGTCCCTGGTAACGAGGCGGCTCACGAGCTAGCCCGAGCTCTCTACTTCCGGGTAGCCGTCGAGCCCCCCGAACACTGGGCATACGACGAGCGTCTGCAAAATTATGGGGAAATCATCGACCATTATAAATTGGGACGTAGACTGGTACCCCCGCCAGATGTTAGGCTAAATAATAGAGAAGCTGTCGCGTGGAGGCGGCTACAAACTAATACGTTCATGAACCCGGTCTGGGCGTTTCACGCGCTACCAGACTTTAGGGACAATGATCTCTGCAAACACTGTGGGGCGAGAGGGACCCTCGACCACATAATTTGGGAGTGCCCACAATCTCCAGGGATAGGGCAAAATATTACAAGTAGAGAAGCCTGGGATACCCTGCTGCGAAGCGCGGACCCTGCGATCCAGCACCGCACCGTCCATCTGGCGGAAGAGGCCGCAAGAAGCCAAGGGCTACCTGCCAGCCTCTAATCCGCGGGCGCACGACTCCCCGTTTCCGATGGAAATAAAAGTTGTACAACCAACCAACCAACTGAGCGTAAAAGAATTACGTGGGCGGATGAGATTACGAAGTTTGCTGAGCTCAAGTGCATGCCGCCAGCATTTCACCGGGTTAATTTGAGGAATGTGGGAGAGAGACCTTCGCCCTGCAGTAGACATACTCTGGATGATGATGATGATTTCTTCGAGATTCCGAGGAGCTACGTTTATCGACGTAACTTTCTTGCCACTCAAACCTCGTGTCACTGTGGCCTAGCCGGTGCTACCTACTAACTGGCTTTGAAGAAGTGATAGTCAAAGCGGACCACGTTCTATATTAGGCAGAATGCGAGACTCTTGGGTACTATGTGATGCCATCGGATATGAAAACGTTAATGAGGGTAGGTAACACTTAATTTCAAGTTGAAGGCGCTACGGGAGAGCTTTATAATGTTACAATAATTAATATTACTAATTAGCGACGCCTTTGATGGCTTAGAGGTAGCGTGCTCGGCTCGCGAGCCAAGTGTCAGAGATTCGGTTACACCACTTGACCATTTATTTTTGCCTTTAAGTGGCGGGACTACGTGTGATGTAATGACTACGGTCACGACCCACCTCGGCCAATGAGGCTTCTTCGTGACTGACAATGTCACCTAGATTTTTACAACTGCCGCTCCAACGCTATCGGGCTAATGCAAGTCAGCTTGTACCAATAGTGTGCTGCGTTATAATCACCGAAGACACCCCTCTGGGTGAAAACGCGCATTTCGTAACTTAGAAGAGACCTAGATCAAAATACATTTGCAACCATTACTGGCTCCTTTTGAAGGAAAAATTATGCGCCTGCACAGAGTTATTTTGTCAGGATTCCAGGGGCACCCTTGAATTAACTCTGTCAATTTGTCTTTCTCGAGGCGTTACGTTTGAGACGGCGGGCGTGAAGATTTTTAAAACCCATTTTTCTCGGCTATACATGCATACTTTCCTGCCGGACAGACATCAGCATAGCCAAAAGGAGACGGGGAATGCATTTTTGTAGTAGTTGTTGTTTTTGTTTTTTTGCGAAGGGCTATAACTGAATTAAGACCCATCAAAGGTGTCCCTTTAAATATGCCCAGGTGGTCGAAATTAATAAGCATCCCATCGCTACAGCTCCTATTTTCTCCCTCCGTGCTTTAAGTCCTTTCTGCTTCCCTTCAAAGGTGCGGTTGAAGTATCAACAAATAATTGCGATAATTTCTACGCATTTCCTTTCCTCCAAACCAGATTTTTTTATAATTTTTTTTATGTGTGTGTGTGTCATAGGATGGCTTGGGCTCCAAACTGTAGGCGTGCTTCCTGTTTGGACTCAGCGTCAGGGGTCACTCGCTGCGTAAGCGTCTCCCATAGCTCTGTTGGTTCTTACGAACATGGTGAATTTAAAGACACCGAAAACCACACACACATATACACACAAGCAAAACAAAAAACGGGACAGCAGTCGCTCTGGCCCGTTTTCTTGGCTTGTGTGTATTTGTGTGGTTTTCGGTGGCTTTAAATTTACCATGATCAGCTACCAACTAGCACAACAAGAAGTTGTCTTACGGTTCGTACGAAGCCTGAAGCCGGACTATGATTCGCCTAGGCGTGGAACATATAGAATTGCTCCATCGGTGCTACTGCTGCCCCGGTGGCGTATTGCCAAACCATATCCCGTTGGCGCACTGGAGCAGACGACGCTCTCTGCGAGTTAAACGGCGATTGTTGCTGAAAGGTCTCTCTGAACGCAACCTAAAGGTAATATACACTCACTGTAAACAGCGATTGTTGCTGAAAGATGTCTCTGAATGCAACCTAAAGGTAACGTACACTCACCGAGGCAGGAAATGATTATGGGGAAGGTAATTGCTTAGCGTAACTGTTGTCATACCGATTGTTACTTAAAGGTGTCTGTAAACGCAACCTAAAGGTAACATACACTCACTTAAGGCAGGATATAATTACAGTGAAGGCAATTGCAAAAAAAAAAATATTCAGAAAAAAAGATACAACACAGGAGTCGAACGCATACTTAGGTAGCATCAGTCAAGAGATACGTGGTGTTAATCCATTACGCCACCAAAACTTTTTTTTTTTATTGCCTGGCTTTGACACAAATACACAGCACTGGAACTCAAAACAACAGGAAAAAAAAGGAATAATATATGTACACAAAGGTAGCTAGCGTTGCCTAACACCCACTGAGGGGCAGGCATTGTCATGTTAAAATTCCTTGAGCACCGTCAAAGGTTCCAGCTTTGACAGCCACTCGGGAGCACATGGTTGCAATTTAAGCACGTCGAGCCATCGCTGCACACTTTCACGGAAATACATGCGGGCTGGCCGTGCATCTGGATCGCAGTGATAACCAGCCATTCGTGCGCGCCATATACTGTGGAGGCACATTAACATAACCTGGTCTAACGGCATATCATCGTGGTTATCCAATGGCAAATACCTAATGCCATGGGAATCAAGTGGCAACTGTTTTTTTATTGTCCTTTGCAGCACATCCCACAAATATACCCCCTCCCAGCAATGCAAAAACACGTGATCTATTGTCTCTGGCTGTTTGCAGGTGAGACATTGGGCCCCCCACGGTAGGAACATACCCTTCTCCTCCATAAATGATTTTACACTCAAAGTACCGGTATGTAGCATAAAGAAAAACGTTTTAGCTCCCGGGGCAACTTGCATTTTCTTTACGCGTTTTAATACATTACTTCCTGTGCCTCCATAGTATAAAGCTCGGTACAAGGGCACCGGGAACACCACTTCACAAACATCCTTGTATAATGTTCTCCTGTTAACATTACTTAAATACTCTTTCGAAAACGTGCACTTAAGAATTTCACGCTCAAAACAATTTCCCTAAAGAATCCAAACAGAGAACCAGGCATACATTGAGTATAAACTACGAAATCAGGCAACGCTCGACCAAGTCTTTGTTGACACACTGTGCGCAGGAATGGATCGCTGGCATCCCTAAAAAACATAAACCGGTTGACAATCTGTCGCACAAACAAATGACCCAGACCAAGCCCCCCATGCTTCACCTGCCG
>JAJIZL010043282.1:0-11019 GCA_023969395.1 Amblyomma maculatum
GGTTAGCTATACGATTTCTACAGCCATAAAGAAAAGCCATCCTTACTACTCTTTTGTTTGCATATTTTCAGTGCATTGTTCGCACTGTTTTCTAAAGAGCTAGAAACGGAAGGGATCTGTACAAGTAGCAAACAGCTTAATGAATAGATCAGTGGTTATTGGCAATGGATTGGTTGGAGACCTCTTGTGAACCACTGAAAGTTGACTGTAGAGGGGGGTAGGGATTCTTGTGAGGACTGTTATTGCTGCAGTTCCAAGAGATCAAACTGGGATAGGGTCCATACTAAAGTGACCTCTAAAAATGTGCACTTGATAAGCCAGTGGGCCACAGCTGCAGAGGACATAGACAGAGGCAGCATGTCAGTATGTATGCTGCTGGAAAGGACTGAACTCCTTCCAACACTGCGCTCCTCACTCTCCCACGCCAAATGTTTTGCCTGCAGCCCATCCAGCAGTGCAGCAAGAGCTCGAGTTTAACCGATGCCTGCATCAACAAAAATCCCTCTCTCATATGCAGACTCTCAATTTCCATACTCCTCTCCTGTGTCTTTGCCTTTTAGAAACTAGTTGGCTTTGAACCTCCATGCTTTTAACCCTGCAAAGCTGTCTTGCCAGGCCAGAGCACAGATCTATTGCATAAACTTTCTTTTCGGGGGGAGATGTGTGTTTGCAGACCCTCAAAATATTTTTGCGGAACCCCATTTGAGAAACACTGGAATAGGCCATCTGGAATGCTTCCACCAGATTCCAACTTATCTTTTTTTTTTCCAACTTATCTCTTATACTGTTGTCAGCCTTAATGCTCACTAATAGTTTTAAAAGCCATGCAGATGCACAGTGGCAATATGGTAAACTATAGTAGTCGAGCAGTTGGTATGCATAACATGCGCAACTACAGCCAAGATTTAAAATCAAAAGGCACTTCAGAGACAACTGTACTGGATGTTTCATGTTGACATAGACTACTGTAACTTAGGCTAATTTTTAATTCCCCATTAACTGACTTATTATGGAAGCTTAATTACTGAAAGTTGTAAATATTTGCTGCAGAGCCAGAGTGGGATATGCAAACTTGTATAGTGCCAGTGAAAACCAATCATTAAATTGTTTCCTATATTATATTTCTCATACAGTACTTTCCTGCATTCTAAAATTCACAGAATATGAGAAACAAAAGCCATGTGACCAGATGCTTATGCGAAGCTGCTGTGCTGCTCTCAAGCATGCAGTGACTGACTGGGATTCCTGCTTTTTACTGCACAATGGCACAATGAATGTTCCTGACCGAGCATTTCAAAGAATAATGAAAATGCTCTTTAGTTTGTTTTGTAGTCAGCAATGGTCAGTCATTGCAGCATGCATTTGCACCTTCACATGACACAGGCTAGAGATCCAAATATATACAAAACTGTTGCATCACCATGCCTACAGTCGTACTGTTGCCAACCTTGCCCACTCATTACATATTCTCGACAGCTGCATAATAGCAAAGCTCAAGCGCCCAATCAAGTTACCTTTTCTTTCATATTTTATAGGCTTTAAAATGCAAAAAAAAAGTTTGTGAGGCATACCGTGCAAGAAACAATTTGATAGGTGTTTTCTGCAGTTCTTATAAAACCTTGCATATCTCACTTAGGGGCTGCAGGGAATAATGTAGGAGTTAAGCAAATATAATCAGGTAAAGGCAAAATAACCTTTTTGAAATCTTAGCTCAAGTTGCTTGGAAAGCTTGTATAGCAGAAGCACTGAAGGAAGTCATACACTGCAAGTCCCACGCTGAAGACCTATTAGTGATAGAACGTTCTGCTCAGCAAAACTGTTTTAATGCTTCAAAGTTTGGCACTGTCTGCGGAAAGTGATAGCAGATTGACAAAGAATGATGATATGGACTTCTTATCAGCATCAATTTTACAGCAAAGTTGGCACAGCCCAGTGATTTCACAAGCTGTCTTTGTCATTTTTGCAGCTACTATACAGCAATTTTGGCACAAAGCTCATATCTCGATGTCAGAAGCAACACTAAAGGTGTGAAGTGCAGGCACACAGGATGCAACAAAAAGAGAATTCGTCTGATTTCATTGATACTCTGAAGAGGAGTCATTTTGACAGCTGAATAAAAATTGGTTGAAAGCATTGTGTACACATAGTTGAAAGCATTGTGTACAGATAGTTAAAATCAAAATGATACATGATGGTTTCACTTGCAACTGCAGTCTGCTTAGTTAGGAAGCCAGAGCCCAGACCATCTATGCATGGCCATCACTTCAACTGAGCAGGCAATGTCCTTGAAGTAATTTATGAGCCACATTTACAGCACCACAGCATTATGCTGTGGAACAAATCCTAGCATTCAACTGCCTTGTCTGAGGGCAATGTGCTTGTTACTTGCTTTTATTCTTATGCAGTATTGCTTCAATGAAAACACAAAACCTGCTGTAAAATGTCACTTCCTTTGCTTTGTAGACAAGCTCGATCACGTCTATGCCCTGCAAAGTTAAGTCAGTGTGTGTGCCAGAAGCTTGAGGTCATGAGTAGTAGACATGGGCATGTTCCTGTTTTCTCTTTGCCAGTGAGCTGCAGTTTACTGATAGCATGAATAAACTTTATCTTCATCAATGAGTTCATCTGACCTAGCTTGATGCTTTTTTTTATTATCGGTGCAGCGCATTCACGACGAGGACGAGAGGAGACACAGACACCTGGGCGTAAATGCACTGCACCGATGTGTAACCAGCATGCCCAAGCATCTACCTTGTCTTTATTTTTTTGCTTGCACCCAGGTTCCTACTTTCTCAGATTCACTCAACTATTACTGCTCTAGCTCTTCATTTCATGTAATATCTTGCAGGAAACACTAAATGTTTAAATATACACTGCACCAGGAACAAAAGCAAAAATATAAAGGAAACTAAAAAAAAACGGTGTTTTAATTGCAGCATTGACTATGACAAGGTGTGATTTGACAAATTTCGCCACAGTCATTGATTTAAAAGGAGGAAACCTATAACCCCATTGGGAATTCTAAACTGGAAAGTGGTCACCTCTCTAAAAATTCCACAACCACATGACAACTGGTAATGTGGCTAACTTGCCACTTGTGAGTTTTTGCATCAAAAGCTGCCTTCACTTCGGGCTTCGGCCCCGTTAGCATTTTTTGTGCGATGTTGGTTTTGTGCCCTGGCCTTTAACTTTTCTTCCAGATTTTTCATGAAAAAAAGAAACATGTGGCTACTGAGATTATATCTACTGTGTAGGTGCGTTTGCACGTTGATGCCCTTCTGTCAAATGTAAAGTGCGAATCAAAACATACAAAATCATGTTGAAAGTTCAGCGCATTTGTGTAAGTGTATCTCGTCCTTTTGTCCTTGTCTGCCAGCACTGCAATATCATAATGCTCGACAACCACTAACTAGCACAGTAACATATCCTGCATTAGTTTTAATAGTGCTGATTGCACAAATTCAGTGATTTTTGCAATTGTTTCCGTTTCACGTTTTAAAATTGGAAAGTGGATCAGCAGGCCATGCAAATTTCACTGTGATGTATCTTCAGCCATCACAACTTGCAACATTCTCGGAGCCGGATTAACAGAAATAAGGGCCCTAGGCTAGAGTGCATGCCACCTCCCCCCCCCCCCCAATTTGGAAGTCCCTCCTATCTCTTCCATATTATACTTCTGTAAATACCCCATTTCATTTTACCCTACACCAAACTAAAAAAAAAAAAAGGTGTGATTACAGTGATTGGCACGAGAGTGATGGATTATTTTTGAAAAAGACCTCAAGGTCTGACAAAGGTAAAAGCTAAACAAAGTAAGATCAGGTGGGGACCCCATCTCTTCATTCTGATTTTCTCTCTTCATACCTGTCGCTCAACATTCAATACTTTGTGGTTCGGGCTCCCTTCTCACATCCTCGGAGATAAGGTTCTGTGCTTCAGCATCCTTAGCGCCCACCTTTATCCAGTGCTACATTCTATCCTATTCCGTACACACAACTGTCACAAATTTCTGTGCAAAAAGATATGAAATACAACTAAAGAGTGCATTTTTAGTACACAATGACAGTTGTAGTTTCGAAGCGTGCCGTAAGAGTACGTAATTTTCAATGCAGCACAAATTCTTCAACAGTACCTAGTACTATTTAGATATTCATACTCTCTCTTGCAATACGGCCCCCTCTAGTGACATCAACATCTACATTTACACCATAAGACAACAGAGACAGCACCACTGCTTGGCATCATCTGTGTTCGCTCCAAATGTGCAAAGTGATCTTGGGTGCCGCTGGCACCTCTTGTGCTGGATGGACAAACCAGAGGCTTAGGCTTTAGGCTGTGTGAATCAGTATCATCGAAAGCAGTTACTGCCCTTATTCATCTCACAATTTCTGCATGTATTATACTTTCAAAATGTAGACACAACAGTTTATATGCTGCAGGAACACAAGTAAATCGATGCCTACAATAAGAAATCATATTGCCTAGAACAGCTGCAAGGTGAATACAAGTACAGTAATAAGGTAGAAAGTTGAGCGAGTTGGTATATAGACATGGTTGAAAAAATCCACTGCACTAAAAAAGATGACGTCTAAATGCTTAAGAAACAGGACAAGTGCAGACTCCCAACAACGGTTATTTGAACAAACAGACGAGATATATATGCAGAGAAACAAACAGATGCACCTGCGCAGAACCACCAGACAGTAAAAAAAAATATTAAGTTTCAAATTTTATCTAGGTATAAAAATGCACACTCTGCTAAGGAGACAAAGGCTGGGTGATGCATCTAGCACCTTTTTTCCTGATACAGTAGGCCTTCTTAAGTTCTCATGTTAGCCTATCTCGATGATGGAAAAGAATGCTAATTTGTGAGAACTGCGGATAGCAGCCTTGTCTATCTTTATTACCATTCTTATTTTTTCCTTCGTTGCATTTCCTGCAATGCACAGCCACGTGCAAGTAAGTGTCGGACAATATGGCCTCCAAATGCTCCTTCAGACATACATTTATACATCGGCCACTCTGGCCAACAAACACCTTACTGCAAGATAAATGGAACTCATACACAACCGCACATGCAGGGGACGTGCCATGATCTGTGCCTAATAGTAAACTGAAATGGGCCAATACTCTGGGACAAATCAATTTTTTTCTGTACACAGGCAAATCTGGACAATTTGAAGGGTGCAGAACAAACCACTGTAATCTCATAACAATGGGCGACATTCTTTATGTTATGAGAGAGTCGTGCTTATAAGGTATGATCTATGTTTAGAGTGTATAGTCGTGGTGTTTTTTAGCACAGTGGATTTTTTCAACCAAATACAGTAATAACTGACTGCGATGATGCCAATAGAGAGCTTATTCCCACAGCTAATATCACTGATTCACCAAAGTTGTTGGCTACACTCAAGCTCCCTCACTGCACGTACTCGGTGAACACAGATGGTGCCCAGCGGCTATGTCTCTGGTGTCTTCCGGTGTAATTATACATTTTTGTCGATTTCTGACATTTTTGTTAGAAAACATTGCTTGCTACAGACAAAATGACAACAAAGTTTGAAACAAGACTCCAAGCACAAATAGTATTTTGGCCTGTCCGAAATTGAACACATTAAAATTAATGTTTAGGAAATGACAGGCTATTACAGCATGTTACAGAGACGTACACCCAGCTATATATAATGCAGATTACTGTCAGCACATATCAAACAGAATGCTTATAATTCTGCGCTTACATCGCTGCATTTAAAACTTAAAAACAAATCATTTCGCTTAAATTTCAAAAGAAAAGTGTTTATAACTTGCCAAATTTCTTGTGCAGCAAATCCTGGAGGCAGCTATCTTGATCTTCAACTATTTCAGCTTCTCCTCCAGCTTTCTGACCTTTCTTCGCAGGGACTTGCTATTTTCTTGCTCCTTCCTTAGCAACCATCTCTCAATAAGCTCATCACCCGAGCTTTCAGGCCATGGGAGTCTTGTCCGAGAAGGAGCAGTTTTTTTGTTTTTTTTTTACTGCGTTTCACCTTCAGAATACAGAAAGTATAGATTAGCAAGTACCATCTTCAAGCATCCATGCAGCTTCTGAGCAAATAAAAGCATTAAGGCAAAATTCACCAGCTTACTTTATCAAATAATCACCACAAACAGTTTTGCCCCCAACACAAATACCTACATGTGTTATCTATAGTAATCCAAGATCTTGATCTGGCTGGCAGAAGTGCTGGCTCATGGCATCAGTGCCTCTGCCAGCATGGCACCTGGACAAATGCACCCTCCCCCCCTTACTGGGATGAGCAAGTTTGGCTCCATAAGATAAAAAAAAAACATCCTGCCATCGCCCATGCACTGATGTGACATTCCAATAGGATCTGTTTTTCTATAGGAGAATTGCGCTGCGTTTGCAAACTACTTGCAAAAAAGGCCCGGAGGGACACTGCTCAAGGGGACCTTTTTTCTCATTCCTGCAGTTGCTAACAAAAATGCAATAAGACTGCAAAGACATGAAGCAACGCATGAAGCAATGCCGAAGTATCAAAATCACCTAACAGCAGCAATGCATTTCTAGCAGGTGCACTGGGTGCATGCTGATCTGTGCCTTTACAATAATGGGCCACCACTGTAATGAAGAACTCAAGTTGCTTTATTTCAGATATGAAACTGGAGAAAGCAAAGACATGCATCCACAGTACAAGTGGCATGGTGATCAGAGACATTTTGCTATTGCAATCAGTGCTGCAAATGTGCATGACCGAAAATTTTGTTTCGGTGAAAATGTCATAGGTGTAGTGATTCCGTTAGTTCAAATTATATAGCCCGTCACGTACAAGCAGAATAAGATTGAAATTTCAAGCTAACTGCTTGAAGAGCCTCGATATATGTTACCTTTTGAGAATGGTGCATTGACTGTCAGCAAGCGTGCTCACGCAACGGATCTATAGGCTTTGAATTTTTCTCAAGTAAAAAAAAACTGCACCGCGTCAGAGTCTATGCAGTGATACGTAAGTGTCAATATAGTAATAGTCCAACTTTCTAGAAACATGTGCTCTTTTCTGGTGCACACAGATTACACACATACCCACTGATGGTTGGTTTGGTTGGTTTGTGGGGTTTAACGTCCCAAAGCGACTCAGGCTATGAGAGACGCCGTAGTGGAGGACTCCGGAAATTTCGACTACCTGGGGTTCTTTAATCACACTGTTGTAAGCCAGAAGCATTGAAGTACTACAGCAGCTTCGATTGGGCAGGATGAAGCAGCTAGGGACCAATAAGTTGATTATACGCGTGCGCCATGCCTCCTGACGTGTTACACTCTGCCTGCATACTGGAATGGCAGCCACTGTGGCCCAAGTGCAAGCTCTGTACATATCCCAACAATTGCCTTTTTTCCCCATTAAGTTTACATTACTCTCCCCTACATTTTTGACCACTGATTCAATATGCTCAATATATGCTTTTCTGGAATCCTGTACACTTAATGGTCAGTTTTCTAGTTCTCTTCCTCCACTGCAAGTCCGCACTCTTCCTATACAAATATTTAGTTAATACCTTCGTTGCCCGTCGGTTTTACCCATTCTCCATACCCATCCTTCTTATCAGCATTTATTCTATGCTTCTAAAGCTTTCAATGATCTCCGCTTTATGTCACCCTGTACTGCCGCATCAGTGGTTTATTTCTAGCAGCGCTGGCCCGACTTCAGGAACAACTCTCCCCTTCTGAAAGTGATCCCTGGTGCCAATACTCCTTTTCTGATACCTCTCAGCACCTCTTACCCATTGTATTTTCATGTTGCTCTATGCTTCATTACTCTGACATGTCTCTTTCCTTTCAGTTAAATACTGTTCCTGCTTTCCCACATACATATTGTCCTCGTTCGTCCATCCTGTAAGATATCTGTATTTTCTAAAAGCCTGTCCTTCCTTAAATATTGAAGACATGCTGTAGCAGACGACCACACTGAATGTGACCGCGGTTGGATAAATTTTAATGGCAACAAATAAATGCGCAACAGATGCAGGTCCCTTTTTGTCATTTGTCTGCTAATTGTGCTAGCCTATGTGGCATGCAGAGAGAGAAATTTATGAGAGCTAAACTTATTGCTAACTAAAGGACACGTTACACAGCACTTTGCAATGGAATATGGAATGTATGTACACATTCTATTACGTTTTCAGTGGTCAGCGTCAGATAATATGAGTATAAATAATGAGCAGATAAACTAGCTGGCCGCACTTCTAGTCGGCAAGCTCCGCCGCCCGTGCAACGTAAACGTTTGCTTGCGAGAAGACGCACGCGGCTCGTGTCACCGTCCGGGACAGCAAAAATGCCTAAATATGTTTCCACGGCCATCAGCACGTCGAACTGTATGCGACTTCCACATTGCCGATATGCTGTATGCGCCGATTATAATATGCCGCGCACGCACAGTGCAGCGGAGTGCTGCAAGTTAAATAATTACGTGCAAGCAGTTGCATAGTACACTGAGCACGTTCTTTTATCACACTATTCAAGCCCTCATGAAAAGCCCGCTCATGCCCGTGCGCGAATGCGCACACGCAGGAATGCTCCAATAAAAGGGCGGGGAATGCGGCAATTACTGTGATTATGCGTACTCGCTGTCCGTTATTCCCTTATTCAAGAAGGATTTGGGGGGGGGGAGGGGGGGGAGGCAATTACTCTGAGCATACTTACTAGGTTTCCGTTATTGGTAAGTACTTTGGTGCGTATGCGTGGTTGTGTTTGACCGTACACACAGCGTTGACGGCGGGCCGACACCGATCAAAATCTATTCAACGCCTCCATCACCTTTTGCCGAACAATAATATAAGAGCCGCAAACTTACACAGAAGCTACATCAGCAGGCAGTAATAGTACGATCGAGACAAACAGTATTGCAATATACTTATAACACATGCAGACTTACATCCAAGAAGCAGAACGTCCCCGGGGGGGCAGGATTCTTGTACCTCACCGTTGAACGTCTCCTTCCAGTAGATTCTCTTGCATTTAGCAGAGTCAGCGCATGTGACCGGGTTAAAATCTTTGATTAAGGAGACATCCACTATAGCTTTATACCCATCTTGTATGCTGTCCTCCCTTCTCTCAAAACACAAGCAGCAGAGGCACCGGCGAAGCACACTGCGTGGGTATAAATAGACGCGCGCCAGCAGCAGTAACACTACACCAACAAAAGTTCCGGCGGGAGCAAGCCGCGGAGGAGGAGAAAGGAGGAAGCAGACCGGAGAGAGAATATAAGAATGCGGCGGAAAGGCGAGAGTGAAGAAAAAAAAAGCGGAGAGCGAAGTTTTTTCCTAACGGAGAGCGAAAACTCGTTTCGGCGTGAGGTATGTGGAGAGAGCACGGGGGACTGCGGAGCAGCGTAGGAGGAGGCGTAGGAGGAGGCGTAGGAGGAGGAAAAACAAGAAAGCGCAGCAATTTACTAGATGTGGAGAGAATGACAGAACGCGGCGAAAAAGTGAGGGAGGAAAAGAAAAAGCGGAGAGCTTGGACAAGTTTTTCCTAACCCGGGAGACGCGAGGAAAGAAACATGGTGATGGTAGAAACTTTAATTGCCATATATACAAACGGTGAGGGAGAAGCCCACTGGGTGCTCTGGAGGAGACATTCCTTGCAATGCAAAATAAATCCCTTGGATCGCAAATTCGCAATCCCTTTCATGGCATTGGAAATGATGCGGCGCTGGCCTACTTCCAAGCTCAAATAAAATAAATCCAGTTATTTCATTCACGAATTATTAAGAGTATCCATGCTGAAGTGGAGGTTGGTACAACAATACGATAAAAAGAATGCATCGTATCATAGCATAGGTTTGCAAAACAAAAAACAAAAATGTACAGTTGAACAAGTACAAGACGGAGAGTCTGTCAATAGGACATTCCGTTATGTTTTGTGCACATGTATCTGCAAATACCGATGATACGAGTTTTCCCAAATAATTGCATTGCCGTCAAGTTGGAAAAAAAAAAAACTGAAGAAAGGCTATGTCTGATCAGCTTCCTCCTTTCGTCAAGCCTAGGAGGTGACGTGTTGAGATAAACCGAATGTGAGGCAAGAACTTTCGATGTTCTGTTCACTTAGTGTTGCGACAAGATATTATTCCATGATATCGAAGGAAAGTTAAAGTCATCGAATAAAATGAAGGTGTAAAGATATGATGTGGTTTATAGGATGAAGCATATTGTGGAATTCCGCTGCAAACGAAGCTGCCGCGTGTGGGAGCCGGTAAAAGCAGCCGAAAATAGCGGTTAGGCTAAAAGCTCCAGAGTGAACGTGATTCAGTTCAAAAGTTTGGGGCATTATTTATGGGACGGCAGAGCAAACTTTAATGAGTAACGATAATGATGGTGCCGCCGCCCCGTATGCTAAAAGAAAGAAAGGAGTAACAAAAACATTGCGTAGCCGGTTATATGTTCCCAAAGACCATCTAGAGAAAGACTTCAAGCCATTGTTTACAAAATACAGTCGATACCACTTATAACGTAACCGCTTATTGTGAAGGAGGTACCATGTCGTGGGGGGCCACAACAGTGCACTAAACACTAAATGAGGATTCCTCTATCACCCTCACCGCACAGCTTGTGTTCCAACTAAAAGGCCTTGTTCCGCGACTCCTCATATTATTTGTTTGAATTGAAAGAGACAAGGATGCTTTAGCCCACTGCGTTTGTGGCTGCTAAGGTTAGCACCAACGCCTTTGCGAAACTGAGCTTGCGTTAGAGCATACACAGTACCGCGCGCGGCGGTCGCGGTAATTTACGCAGTCGCGCGCTGCGTGCGGTTTGCTGAAACTAATCTGTGTTCAGAGGACTTGCGTTTGCGTTGCGTTGCGTTGCGTTTGTTTTGCGTTGTGCGTTGCGTTTTGTTCATTTATTAATGAGATGCGTGTGTAGCTTCAGGTCAAAAAGTGCAGTATCGCTTTCAGTGCAGCGTTCGAGGTCCCGCGACCTACGTTATAAGCGGTCTACACTGCATGTATACTAGTCCTCAACTGCAAACTG
>JAJIZL010043285.1:0-14450 GCA_023969395.1 Amblyomma maculatum
AAAAAAAAAAAAGAATACTGTCCCGCACGTGCGAATGGCACGAACGACTGATCGGTGAACAAGACACAACACAAGAAGAAAAAAAGGCAGGCGGCTAGGCCTGCTAACTGCTGCGTAATAAACCACAGCTTTGTGGCGACGTTAGAAGCTGACACTAGATATGGTGATGATGATAGCTACAGCCCATGGACCATAAACACAGAAACGGGGGTTTCTGTTTCACGCAAGAGTTGTGAGCTGCGGCGCTGTTAATTTTAGCCGAATTCTTAATACTGATTTTCCTAGATTATAGAAAAAAAAAAAATGCGTACGTTATTCTGAAATATATGCTGTATTGAAATTCGCAATTCTAAAATAGTTTTACACTGAAAACATGAAAATATGAAATATTTTGAATATGAAAAAATTGTTGGTGGTCGTATTAACAAGATTTAACTGTAGTTAAATCCTTTTGCACGCTATTTGTGTTTATTAAACACTACAAGTGAGCCTTCTACAATAATGAAATGCCCAATGTTGGTGTGAGATGCAATGATGTCTGTAAGTGGGATTTCACTCCATATATACCGTAAAAACCCGCGTATAGTACGAACCCGCGTATAGTACGAGGTGCAATATGAGGTAGCGAAAATGGGAAAAAAAAGTTTTCACCCGCAAATAATACGAGGGAAGAAGGCCTTTATTTTCACAGCATCTCGTTTTCACTCGTCGTCCGTTTCAGTGTCAGAAGACAGTGAAACGTCTGACAGTTTGTCGGACAGCTCTTCCCACAAGAACTCGTCCTCTGTGCCGTCCAGTGCATTAGAAATTGCACACTTTTTAAATGCCCGAACGATGAGCTCCTCAGGGATGGTAGCCCATGCGTCCGCGATCCACTTGCAGAGGACTGCTGGAGAAGCCCTCTTCAGTCGCCCCGATGGAGTCACTTCGGGGTCTCCCGACCTCATCCACTCAGCGTAGCAGCGTTTCACGGCGTCTTTAAAAGGCTTGTTTATGCATACGTCGAGCGGTTGCAATTGCGATGTCATCCCTCCTGGGATGACGACGAGCTCGGTGCGAGATTCGCGTAGCAGTCTCTTGACAGAGTCTGCTAGGTGGCAGCGGAAGGCGTCCAACACAAGGATTGACGGTAAACCGAGCAGTGCTCCAGGCCGCCGACACCATACGGACTTTATCCAATCCAGGACTAAAGTCTCGTCCATCCAACCTTTGTCCTGGCATCGGATGACAACATTCTTGGGAATCTGCTCACCTTTTGGCAAAGTTTTCCGCTTGAACACTACGTAGGGTGGTAGCTTGCGGCCATCCGCAGTGCACGCCAACATTACGGTCACCCGTGTTTTTTCGTTTCCGCTCGTACGAACACAAACTTGCCTGCTGCCTTTTTCATGCACTGTGAGTGCAGAGGGCATGTCTAGGTACACCGGAGTCTGATCGGCGTTGCCGATCTGGCCCAGCGGAAAGTTCACATTTTTTCGCAGCGATATAACGTGCCGCTGAAACGCCACAAGCTGCTCCTCATAGCTTGCGGGTAGCTTCTGGGATATTGACGTCCTTCGACGCAACGAAAACCCAGCGCGGTGCATATACCGAGACACCCAGTGCCTACTGGCTTTGAAATCGCTCCGTGGGATGTTTTTTTCCGCTGCGATCTCTCTTGCCTTTGCTTGGAGCAACTCGATGTTCACAGGCAGATGTCGTCCACGCTGTTCCTGTACGAAGGAGGTCAGGCCTTGCTCAATCTCCGGATATGCTCCGTTTTTTGGCCCCCGGAAACTTCGTCTTAGGCCAGAGCACGCAAAGAGGGCCTCTTTCTGTTTTCTCCATCCACGAATGCTGCCCTCGGTGACGCCGAACTGTCGCCCTGCCGCAGAATTTCCGATGGTCTCAGCTGCTACTATCACTTTTCTTTTGAAAGCAGCTGAATATTGCTTCCGTGGACCCGACATTGTCACTGACATGCGCGCTTCACCTAGTAGCCTAGTCGATGTCCAAAACGGCGACAATGGCGACGCATCAAGTGTTCTAGAACACTGTAAACAGAGAAAGAAAGGTAGCTGACGCCACCACTAGACGGCGCATCCTTCGTTGCGAACCTTGATGATGATATTTCCGGGCTGTAACGAAACAAGAACTACGAACTTTGGGCTGAAAATTTTGGGACCCGAATATAGTACGAGGCGGAAATTTTACATCCTAAAATTTTGAAAAAAACCTCGTACTATACGCGGGTTTTTACGGTACTCTCTTCATGGTTTTATTTATTTCGGCTGTGGCCGTCACTTATTGTGAGGCGATGGTCGATTGCGAGTACGCTGTTGCCATGTTGGCCCCTGAGGGATGCTAACCGGTCGACGCCGCGGGCCGCGCTGGCTCGCCAGCAATCACGGATTCTCCTCTTGCGTCATAGTGTGCGCCATTCTGCCCTACTACGTAGTAGGAGAAAACAGTTTGAATTCGACCGGCAGGAACAAAAAAAACACTCAACTTCTTATCACAATATCTCAGCAGTAATTCTATTTTTTGCTACCGGATATGCAGCAACAATGTCACGAAATGCCGTTTATTACATTTTTATAGCATATTTGGGAGTCTTTAGTGCTTTTAAGACTAGTTTTGTTATTTACTGACCAAATTTTATGTAGCTTCACAGAATTGCTAAGTTTTTTCTACTGATTTCAAATATGCAAACATTTTCGTCCTAATTCATTTAGTTCCAGAGGTATTAGAATGATACTAGAAAATGTTGCTATTGTCTGCTCAAACATCAGGGAAAAACATGTGAGTCAGAAATTGATTTTTATTACACTGTTAGAACTGTAAAATGTAAGGAATGCAGTGTTGGAAGCAGTTTTCAAACTGAGCTGATATTAGATATTTAGCAGCAGACCACTTAACTTTGTGCTCACAGCAGTGGTAAGTATACAAGAATTTTAAAATAAAATAAACAAATTTACGTGTGAAAATAAAAAAAAACCTGCTTCCAACATTTCATCTACAGTGAAACCTCGATAGAACGAACTTTGCGGGACCTCCTTGAATTGTTCATTCCGGTGAAATATCATAATAGGTAAATAGCCTGAAATAAAAGGCAACAAATGCGCCATTCATTGAAAATTACATACCTGTAGAAAGGGTTTTCACAAGGACCAGACAGTCATCAAATAGCAATGGAATGAGCACTTTTTTGACTTTATTTAAAGAAATTGGTAATTTCCTTTTGGCAACTGTGGCACATGCTTTCCAGGACAAAAGTTTCGATGTCCACTTTCCTATGAACAGCATCAGGCACTTTGTCACAACATGTGATAAAAGTGCGAAGCGTGCTGTTCGACACCAGAACATCAAAAGAAGACACAGCTTTGTCCGCATTGTCCATGAGCGGCGGTTCTGCGTCGTTCGCTGTCCAGGTCGCCATCATAATCTTTCACTCGCACGCTGGTGACGATGTGTTCATTGATGACCTCGGCTGATATTAAAGCTTCGCTGTCGCACTCAACGTAGTCAGCAAACGTTACTGACGTGTCCGTGGGCATTTTCTCACTCACCTCGTTCTGTAAGGTCATCTAGTCTGTCATCGATGACATGAATTTGTTCTGAGCGAGGTAGCGCATTTATGTCTTCACCATTGTCTTCCTGTGCTGATTTAACAAGGCCTGCTTTCCACCAGCAGTTCTTGATGGAGGATTCCTTGACGTTCTACCATGCTCCAGCGAGCATTTCTGTGGCTTGGTGGATGTCATCTGTAGTGGGAAGCCCAAACTGGGTGTTGATCAGGAGTCGTTGCACCAAGCATTTCCGAAATTCTGTTTTTACTCTTTTTATGGTTTCCTGGTCGAAGGGTTAAAGCAGTGCCGTGTTTGGGCAAGCAAGAACTCTAGGCGCACATTTTCAAAGCTTATATTCACAGTGTGTATGGAGCAGTTATCCACAATGAGGAGTATTCTCTTCCCATTCCTCCTCATCTGGTCGTATAGCTTTGCAAGCCAGCTAGAAAACAACTTTCGCTTCGTCCAAGCTCGCTTGTTCGCCCTGTGCTCACATGTCAAGTACACGCCGTTCTTTGAGCAGCGAGGCCTGGCATATTTTTTCATTATTAGGGGCTGTCCCAGTGCATTGCAGCAATACAGGGTGGATATCCGAACGTGGGAGTTCTGTCCTCTGTACTTTTCGTCCTTGAGGCCAGTTTTTGGCACGTTCGTGCTTAGTTCCCCTAAGATTGCTGCCACTGCATGTTGGCTCCCTGCATTGAAGCGCAACACTGCCTCAGCAACAGCTGCTTCAACAGCAAAAAGCGAAGAGTGTTGTGCTTTGGGCACAAGGCTCCAGATGACAGAGTGCAAACTCTCATTGGAGTTCTGAGTCTTTCCTCGAGAACACCTTTCAAGCAGCTTTCTTTCGGAAAGTTGCTGATAAACTGGCAACAGGGCCGTGGCGACATCCTTCGGCAAATTATATTTGTGCTTAGGGACTGGCTCTTTCTTTGCTTTCGCAGCATTGTGCCGGCACCATGATTCTTCACCAGTTGGGCACAGTGAATGATTCGGCTCCTCATTAGTCGAAGTAACATGGCAATAAATAGCCATTACTGCCCTCTTCATGGCTTCCACATCATCTTCATGGGATTTTAGTGCACGGCCATAATATGCACTCAGCTTTGTGATGAGGTCCGCTGTCAATCGCCCTTTTCCTCCCAGGCTTCGTCCATGCTCAGTCTTGTGCTTTTGCAGCAGGTTTCTGAGTGCTGTCCCCATCCTTTTCTGAACATGATTTATGCAGTCCTCCTTCTTAAGGGGAGACGCGGGTCGAAAAACGGCGATTTTCAGTAAAAAAGTCACTTTTGTGATTTTGACTGTTTCAGCAACACTGATCCTTCCTCTTTAATATATAAAAAAATCAGAGCCGAAAACAGTCGCGAAATCATTTAAAAAGTCTGTTAAAGCACGCAAGGTGGCTAAAGAAGGGGCAGATACGACCCATGTTCAAGCGCGTGACGCGTCAAATCGCGGCGTCGCACGCCACTGAAATTTTGCAAGGCGGCAGGCCTACGCTTTTTCTCCCTAAAGCTGGCTTTGCCGCTTCACAAACCTCCAGCAAGTAATAAAAAAAAAAAGTTTCGCCGCCCAAACCTAGCATTTTCACTGGCCATTTAAATCACGTGGTGCGATTTCGACCACGCCATTGGCTGTCAGTGTGGGAAGCGGCCATAGCTCGTCTGCTCTTCATGCGACGCGTAGCTCGCTGTCACGCTTGCCCGCTAGTTTTCTTTCGGCGTGTTTTCAAAATTTCATGCATCTTCGTGCTCGTCGCTGCGATAGAATCCGAGAAGAAACGTGACTTTCGGTGTCGAAAGTACCGATCAAACCACGCGTTCAAGGGAAGTCACCGGCAAAGTGAAACGGCGTGCACTGGAGACGTCCGCGGAAGCTAGGCCTAACCTCGGCGGAGGCGACACTTTTGACAGCTCGAAGCCGGCTGGGCACTGAAGTTTCAGTGACAGCTTAGACGATTTCGTCAGTGCATTGGATAAGAAGATAAGGATCTTCGAGCGTTGAGGAGACCTAGTACGGCGAGTGCCTTTATCGGCGAGATCGGTGCCGCGAACGCACTGGCGAGCGAGCAGCATGTCGGGAGCGCGGACGCTGCTAACTTTCCGTTCGCGAGTTGGCCAAGAAGTGAAAAGGACTCTCGTCGTTTCTAGAGCTGCGTTGCAGCAGTGTAGCGTGTGCCACGTCCGTTGTGTCGTAGTCGTGCGCGGTGTGCAGCTCCGGTGGACGACGCCCTTCAGCCAGCCCGAGGGAGAGTTTTGCCGTGAACGTCAATGCAGGGGTTGCGGCGCTCGTTATTGGTGCTGGATACAATCAACTTTCCCGATTTTGTGTGGTTCTTGGTTTGCCGAAACAAGTGCACCATAAGGAGTTTAATGCCATAACAAAAAATGTGCACCTTGTGGTTACAAAGCAGTGGCTGACAGAAGCAAGGTCTCAGCATCACTAAATAGCCAAGAAAGCACGCCTTGAGAATGCTGCTCACAATGTCACTGTGGGAGCAATATATGATGCTGGTGAATTCTAAAACTGTGCACTGTATCATAATACCCTGGCCTGCATTGTGTGCAATTTTCATGCAGATAGTGCTGCTACAACAGCAATAAACAGCTTTTGTATCTTTAAATCGCATTTTTCTCGAATTCGTATTTTGGGCCGAATATGAGTTTTGTGCACAATATTTTATGTCGTTATTTTAGTTCAATCAACACCAAATTTGGCATGCATAATCTTTAGGATGTGTAGAATGCAAGTATCTAGGTTTAAATGCAATCAGCAGTATTTTTGGGCATGCAAATTTAAAAAATTATCTGGTGCTAGCCACTAAAAACAAGGCACCAGATATAAAATTGTCTCAAAACATTGCATGCCAAGGGAATGTTGCTATGTTGCTTATTTGCACTCAGTGTAGTGTTGGGGACAAGAAGAACTAGTTGGCTCTGCCCTACCATGCTTGCTGCTGTGTACAGCAGCTCCACAAACATGCATTGTTTTTCACTTATGCATGGCATTTAGAATATGAAAACATTAAGCTATTTTAAAACTAAAAGCATATTTAGAAAGAGGAGATCAATCTCTATAAGTGGTGCAATTTTCATTCACCTAGCATCAATATTAAGAAAAAAATGTTTTCGAGTAGCATCTCCCCTTAACTTGCACAAAACCATACACTTCAGCCTGGGTAATGGCATCATAAGTCCGGCTATCCCCATCACAAAGGACAGTTGTGTACCGGAGGTTGAGCTTCTCAATCGACCTTTCAAATAAAGTCAGGCCTGCCTCTACTTCCATTTGTCCTGCCTTACAATCAGTGTTTTTTTGGCACTGGTGCTCATTTTTCCATTCCTCATAGCATTCTGTGCCAGGTTTCGGGCCAACTTCGCATCCCAAACAAAAATTGCTCAGGACTATGTAGTCGAGCACGTAGCCCGTAAATAGCTCGATGACGGCACCGACACCAATGTGTGAAGAGTGGCCGCGCGTCATCCAACTTCCGTCGTAACTCACGGCGATGTTGTTGCGGTGCCCAAAACACAGTTCTCATAGAGCTTGGTCACTTCGCGTGCGCTCTGCTCCATAGCAGCCTCGGCCGCTCGCACTGCAGCAGGCCTAAGCATGTTTTTGAGGTGGCGCTGAAACGTTTTTTTATGCATGCCGCGGCCGGACAATTCCATAGTGGCAAATATATCGTTCATGGCTGTTTGGCCATTGCCAGTCGAGAGCATTGCTCGTCCTGCAAGTATATTAATTTCGAAGGGGTTGCACCGCTTCTCAGTCTCCACCCTCCACGAGCTCCATTCCGAGGAAACTTCACCGCAGGTCTCGCAAACCAATGCCAACTTAGTAGCGAGGCCATAGTTACGGTCGCCCCGCACTAATTTTAAGTCACTACGGCACACTTTGCACGCCGCAACACGAAGGAGCACGTTCACTGCGGCGAGGCCCACAACAGTATACTGCGCAGCTGACGCGACCGACGCTTCCGCAGTAGTAGCCTGAAAGCACTGGAGCTTCCTTTCTGTGGCAGGCGTCGTATCCAGCTTTCCGAGTGCAGCTTTTTCGCGGGCACTTACTTCTTCCAGTTCGCTGGCTGTCATGAGTGCTGTATCCATTCTTAGGCGGCCGTAGTCGCCACAAAACGATGCACTGTCAACGTGGTCCTGCACAGCCGGCGAAGCGTTGGGTTCTTGCGGCGATTCCAAGTCCATATCGGGTTGCTGAGCATCCGTTGCACTTTCCGGTGGGCTTGACACATTTGTGCACTTCTTCGTTTTTTTTTCGCTTACGTCCGTAGCGGTTTTTCGAGCGAAACTCGTCGGGCCGCCAGGCATGGCGAACTGCACGTCGGAGAAGCCTTGACAAAATGGCGTCTTTGTTGAGATGCCCATGGCTACCCACTCCATTTGAGCCAATCACCGCCCGCCATACTGGTCACGTGCCCTGACTGGCCAATGGGATCGCGCGTCGCGTGCTTTTTTGTGGTTGCTTTTTGTTGCAACCACCGTATGCACAGTGTTGCCGCTTGACTAAAAGAAAAAGTCCGAAATGCGCAGTTTCGAACGAGACCAAAATGGCGTCGAGGAAGCTCTGGGCTCCCGAGTTACACGCGACGGAAATCGAGCATGATTTGTCCTCAATTTAAAGGGCCGCGCTCGAAGACTTAGTTATTTACAATCGTCTAGGGCTACAAATATGCGGTATTTTTGCACCGAAATTTGCAGATAGGTGCGGAAACATGTCAGGATCACAAAAATAGAGACTTTGAAAATTCGGTTTTTGGGACGATTTTCGATCCCAAAGAGCCGGGTCCCCCCTTAAAGGTCCCAAGTGGGGTGTTACACAAGGGGTGGGGTGGGGGGGGGGGTGGGGGGGGGGGGGGGGGGCTATCGATAACATATATATCGATAGTCAGTAAATGAAAAACAAGAACAGGCACTACAATACAGTAATACAATAGCAATACAAGGATAGCATAGAATGTAACAAAGCAAAATTCAAAAACTTTTAAAACAGACTACAGGCAGTATAAGAGCAAAAAAAAAAAATAATTAACGCAATTAAACGCACTTGTTGTACCCAATCCGAGTGTCTTTGACTCGAGGCGTTCTCGCGACTCAATTTTGAGCTTTTCCAGTTAAATATAGAGTTCCATTTGGCAGATTGCCATAGCCTCGGTCTCGGCCACTACCGTTACTTTTCGTAGCGCGCTTGCCACCGGCTCGGTAATCACTGCTTCTTCTGCTCCGAGCGTTTCGGTTAAAGCCTAGGGCCTGTAGATGCGTGCTAAGCATGGAGCTTCCATCCGGACTCCTCAAACTGGTCTGAAGACTGCTTTTTGGTCATAAACATCAACAAAGACCTGAGAGTGGTCACCTTAGGTGATCCGCTTCGAAAATGAAGCAGCCAATCAACTTATTAACACAAATGCCACAACCCCGGTGGGGGGGGGGGGGGGGGAATAATCTTGGATCCAGGTCCTTAATTACATAAAATAAAAATACAACGTTCACAACACATCCTCTTTCCACTCTCCGGTCCCCAAACCCTTTCACACGGCTCCTTGCCCTTCTCGGCGTGTTTGCGACGCGACCTTGCAGCTGCCATCTTCTTGGAAGAAACTCTGGGGGGGTCTTGGGATGAGGTCACCCAGCCGTCTCGTCACATCATGCCAACAAAAGTGGTACTCCACGCATTCGCTATGTGGCATTATACCATTGAAAAAAAGTAGAAATTGAATGGGTTTACCGCATTCAAAACCAAGCTCTGGCAGGTCTAGAACGGAAGCGGGATTTTTTTCTTACGCCGGGCATCAAGTTCATGCCATCGAGCGAAAAAACGCCGGCTTGACACGACAAAATTGCGCCATGTATTCACGATGGTCACTGCAAGCAGAGCGCATATCTATAAAGGCGAGAGCAGTGCTGCCACAGAGGGTGGGCCGCTATCGCCATGCTTAAGTTGGGGCAGTTACGTCGACAGTTGCAAAAATGGTGGGTGTTTAGCATGGCCGGAACCCAGGTACATGAGCGAAAGCTGTTTTTTAAATAAAGCGATGCTTATAACCCCCGCCATTATTAAAACTATCGACAAATCGCGACGTAGCCATCTCCGTGCAAATTAACCCAATATGACTGTTCCTGAATTGGTACCACAGGGCTAGACAACGCCCTTTTTTTAATTTCCTTGCTGAAACATTTTAGCGCAGCATTGAGTTTAGTGCCACTGATTAGACATGCATTAGCCTAATTTTGGTTGTTTGTAATAAATTCCAGACTCAATATTTTGAAAAAACGAGCCTGTCTTGCCCTCAGAAATTTATTCAGGCACAGAATAAAAGAAAACCTGGAGGGATTCGGATTAGCGGTTCCAGAGATACTGCTGGAATAAGCAGCCACACCAGGAAAAAATTCATTCTGAGAAAATGGCCCTTGAAGTTTAAAACACTATTTTCGGGTTCAGAATGCCCCCGTAGAGTAGTTGGCAGTGTCTTTGGGGACTTTCTTCTTTTGCCGCCTCTCAGTCTTTGTTTAATCTCTCTTCTCAGCCTTTCCCATGTGCAGGGCATCTTTTTCAGTAGCTCGCTGTATGGCTAGGTGGCCAGGTGTGAGTCCCACCGACAGAGAAATTTCTTTGGTTGCCAGGATTAAACCTTATCACTGCATCATGCAGTGCTGTCTCCACTGCAATCAGGGAGGCATGTTCCTTAGGCATCAGTGACCACAGAACAGAGTGAAAAGATTCTGAAGCATTCTGGGTCTTCGCCCCCTGGCACTGCTGAAGAAGAGAAGGCTCCGAGAGGCGCTGATAAACAAGAAGCAGAGCCTCGACGACATAGCCTGGCAGGTTGTGCCTGTGCCTTGGTTGTGGCAAGCCACTTGCCTTAGCAGCGTTGTGACGGCACCACGAGTCGGCACCCTCTGGGCAGAGGACATGGTGAGGCTCTGCATCAGTCGATGTGATGTGGTGGTAGGAAGCCATCACTGCACGCTGCATTGCAGCCACATCATTGGAATGATTTCTCAAGGCCCAGCCATAATAGTCAGTCAGCTTGTCAATGAGAGCTTTTGTCAGCCTGTCTTTCCCTGCCATTAAAATATTTCTCTCTCTCTCTCTTTCCCTCCCAACGACATTTCACTCCTTTGCACTAGGTTGCGCAGTGCAGTTCCCATCCTTTTTTGCACATGATTGAGGCATTCCTCCTTCACAACAGGGACTAGGCCATAAGCGTTCTCTTTTACAAGGGCAGAGAAGGGGGCACTGTCTTCATCGGACACCAGCATACTGTAATGAAGGTTATGCTTCGCGAGTGAACGCGTGAAAAGGATCAAGGCTGCCTCGACCTCCATCCTACCAGGCTTGGCATCTCTGCTTTTTGGCAGATGTGCTGCTTACGCCAGCTTGAGTACTCGGTGTCTTCAGGTTTGGGTCCTGTCTGACACCCAGAGCACTGGTTCAACATGACAACGGCATCCAAGATCAGGCCTGTGTGGTACTCGATCACTGCCCCAACTCCAATGTGGGATGTGTGCCCACGCTTATTCCAGGTGCTATCGTAGACTACAGTAACATCTCTACTAAATCCTGGGTCCATTTCCTTGTAGGTCTTCTTCACAGCAGCTGCCGATTCAGAATAAAAGTCCTCTATGCACTGAGCCTCAGGGTCCCTGAATGTTTTCTTAGATGCCCCTAATAGCTTTTGTGATGAAGTCCTCTGCGGGACACATTCATTGCAGCCCGAAATTCGTTGACAGCTGTCTGCCCTTTTCCAATTTGCTTCATAGTGGCCCGGATATTGACGTCGAAAGCCTTTCCTTCATTCTGGCGCGGCGAACTCCATGAATTTGCAACAATCCCACAATGTGGGCATATCAGTTCAAGCTTTGTAGCTAGCCCAAGCTGGGTGCTTATTAGACAGTCCAGTTGCAAGGCAACGCTGGCACAAAGTGCTGGCAAGCAAATTGCCAAGCACACACATTTGCACAAGGCAAAATACCTCATCTTCTGCAGTAGCAGTGGCAGGTGCGGGATCGGGCGACATCGCTTGAAATTTTCTTAGTGTCGCGGCTGTGGCGCTGAGTCTGTCTTTCACAGCAGCACGTTGTGCCTCTGCTGCCTCGACCTCTTCGGGAGTAAAAAAAATGCGTTTTCACGCGTACGGTGGACGACACTATCACTCACGGCGACAGATGCGATGCGGGACGCTGGGATCGCAGAGGTTGATGCGGTCGGGACAGCAGCCACACTTGAAACGCCGTCTCCTTGCGTTGATGCGGAAGATACGCCGCTGGAAGTGGCAACGCAGTCGTCTTGTAGCGGTGTACCAGAGGCAGCACTGCTAGTAGAGTCTCCATGACCGTTGACAACACCCTTTGCCAACTTTGCCATGCGGACGGTATTCATAGCACGACGCCGTGTACCGAACGCATGCAGTGTCTTGAACTTCGTAGGGCGCGTCGTAACTGACGGTGCGGCGATCCACGAGGTGCACAAAACAGTTAGAAACACGCCACGAGAATCCGTAACAAGAGATGATGACAGCGGTCTCAAAAATGGCGAAACGTGAAGCGATTCAAGCGAACGCACAAAGAACGCCAGCATAGCAGGCAGCCGGAGCAGACGACGTGGCAGGGAGGGACCAACGCATCAGCGCGCACAGCAGCCAATAGCTGGCGCACGATCCTCCGCGTTCTCAAGGAGCGCGCACTTTGTTCAATCACGGCCCAGATTGGAGACGCGGGAAACTTAACAGCCCCTGCGAGGCCCCCAATCACAAGCGAGCCACGCCTCTACCACGCCGCGGACGCCGGAGGCGAAGGCAGCATGGCAAAGGGAAAGCATTCACAAGCAAAACAAGACCAAGATGCGGCGATCGGTTCAGCGGCATGGAAATGGCGTGCACGCGAATTTTGGGTACTTTTGCCGTTCGCTCGCGGCTCACGGGCTGCCGCGCCCAGTTGTATATTTAATTTGAAGTACTTCCACAATGAATTAGGCGTTCATAATTACAGAAAAGGTAGTTTATAACACATATAGCTGAGATATGTACTTTCTGAAAAATCGACTTTTCCGCGATTTTCCGGCATGAGTCAACGTCTGTACTGGTGTGACATATTTTAGTCTCTGTTATTCGCATCGCGCTCTAGCTCTTGATTGGAATGAAAGCTATCCTTGAATCCTGCCTTCCTGGAGCAGTTCACTATTTCCCTCCTAGTTGTATCCCATCTCCAGGGATACAGTCATCTCCAGGGCCACGGACACATCAATGACCCACTTTCAATGACCCACTTGCAGTAGGAATACTTCACGCTGTTTATAATTCCCGTTCAAGTGTTTGTATCAGGGTGATGGAGTTTGTAAGAAAATATTCGAGCTCAACGTTGGGGAGCACGCAGTTCTGAATGTGATCTGAGCAGAGCAGTTGTCCACATCAAGTAGGCAGTTGTGTCTTGCGCACTTCACCATCCAGATCCTTCAGCCATTCCATTTGGTCAACAAATCCCTCGTCGCCTTCGCTTTTGCATTTGGTGTGTATTTTGCCGGCATATTTTCTTGCCACTGAAGCGCACTAAAGCAATGCTGCTTCTTACTTGTTCAAAATCATGTTTACACAGAAAAGGACAGTTGAACGCTGCTTACTGTGTTTGCCATTATGGCACTTTTCATTTCCTGAAGCCAATTTCTTCTTTGGCAACAGCAGCCGTTAGCAAAAATGCTGTCTTTCATCACCATTCTATATGTCGGCAACGTCGAAACATGCCAAACTCCCCGGAACAGGACGGCACAGCTAGTTTGCTGCTCCACTTTCGTTTGCCTCCGTTGACTTGTCGCTGACCACATTCTCAACAATGTCGTGCCGGTCCCTAAATTGTTGCAGCCACCCAGTATTGGCCTTGAATTCGCAGCACCCAAGAATGCAAGCAAAGTTGAGGGCTTTCTGCTTCCGAATGGCCCCACTCAGCTGCATGTTTTTCGTACGCACATCCTGGAACCATGTTAGCAGAGCATTTTCTACGTCGGCATAGCTTGCCTCCTTTAATGTTTTCCGCTGTAGGCCTTGAGCCAACTGCACTGATGCTAGTCATACGGCTGTCTTTCAATTTAAGAATTGTAGACAGTGAACTGTGCGAAAGTACATACCCTTTGGCAGCAGCCTTCTTTTCACTGTTCATTGCTTTGGTGATACTGGTTTTCATCTGCCAAGAAAAACTTTCATCTTGCGAGGTGCACTCATTTTAAACAGCAAACACACGCCCTATGCACTATTCAAAACAACAGGTCGATATAACAGTGATTTTCGGAAGCCTCAGGCCTCGCGGATGTCTGTTTCCATTTAGCCAGTGACGTTTTGCCATGGCACGTCCTTAAACTTCCGCACTGCAAGTTTTGTATGTTCACGACAGATGGTGTGGTGGCAGGTTCCTATCGTCATTATTGTGTTTCGCTCGCAGATTCCAGACAGCCGTCAGTATTGGCATAAGGGCAAATACAACATGCGATCTGTCTTGGCTGCAGTTTTTCCGAATATCAATGCAAAAATGCTCGGAAAGCAAATGTTAAAAAAGGATGGAGTATATCCAATTAAACTGCGTTTATTAAATTTCTTGATTACACGAAAATAGGCTTGTACGACAACGGTGATCTTTCCTCGTCCGTGTCCGGCACCCAGTCTCTTTTCCTCTCCTGGTCCCCAGTCCCGCGGCGCGCGGGAGCGCGTCCTCCTCACCCTCTGTTTGCCTCTCTCTCTGCTCTTGTGGACGCCTCGGGGCCTCGGGTTACAGCGGCAGACCCTGCCTGCCTTGCTTGTCCCGTTCTTTACGCCTGGCTCGCAGAGTGGCCGTTCAGCTGGGCGTCTTCGTTTTTGAGAGCTGGCGTTAACATTCGGCCATCCTGTCAGACCGACCG
>JAJIZL010043287.1:0-16047 GCA_023969395.1 Amblyomma maculatum
GGTGGCATGCACTCTAGCCTAGGGCCCTCATTTCTGTTAATCCAGCTCCGAGAATGTTGCAAGCTGTGATGGCTGAAATTTGCATGGCCTGCTGATCCACTTTCCAATTTTAAAACATGAAACTGAAACAATTGCAAAAATCACTGAATTTGTGCAATCAGCACTATTAAAACTAATGCAGGATATGTTGCTGGGCTAGTTAGTGGTTGTCGAGCATTATGGTATTGCAGTGCTGGCAGACAAGGACAAAAGGACGAGATACACTTACACAAATGCGCTGAACTTTCAACATGATTTTGGATGTTTTGATTCGCGCTTTACATTTGACAGAAGGGCATCAACGTGCAAACGCACCTACAAAGTAGATATAATCTCAGTAGCCACATGTTTCTTTTTTCATGAAAAATCTGGAAGAAAAGTTAAAGGCCAGGGCACAAAAACCAACATCGCACAAAAAATGCTAACGGGGCCGAAGCCCGAAGTGAAGGCAGCTTTTGATGCAAAAACTCGCAAGTGGCAAGTTAGCCACATTACCAGTTGTCATGTGGTTGTGGCATTTTTGAGAGGTGACCACTTTCCAGTTTAGAATTCCCAATGGCATCATAGGTTTCCTCCTTTTAAATCAATGACTGTGGCGAAATTTGTCAAATCACACCTTGTCATAGTCAATGCTGCAATTAAAGCATCGTTTTTTTTAGTTTCCTTTATATTTTTACTTTTGTTCCTGGTGCAGTGTATATTTAAACATTTAGTGTTTCCTGCAAGATATTACATGAAATGAAGAGCTAGAGCAGCAATAGTTGAGTGAATCTGAGAAAGTAGGAACCTGGGTGCAAGCAAAAAAATGAAGACATAGTAGATGCTTGGGCATGCTGGTTAGACATCGGTGCAGTGCATTTACGCTAAGTAGTCTGTGTCTCCTCTCGTCCTCGTCGTGAATGCGCTGCACCAATAATAAAAAAAGCATCAAGCTAGGTCAGATGAACTCATTGATGAAGAGAAAGTTTATTCATGCTATCAGTAAACTGCAGCTCACTGGCAAAGAGAAAACAGGAACATGCCCATGTCTACTACTCATGACCTCAAGCTTCTGGCACACACACTGACTTAACTTTGTAGGGCATAGACGTGATCGAGCTTGTCTACAAAGCAAAGGAAGTGACATTTTACAGCAGGTTTCAGTCTGTGTTCTCATTGAAGCAATACTGCATAAGAATAAAAGCAAGTAACAAGCACATTGCCCTAGACAATGCAGTTGAATGCTAGGATTTGTTCCACAGCATAATGCTGTGGTGCTGTAAATGTGGCTCATAAATTACTTCAAGGACATTGCCTGCTCAGCTGAAGTGATGGCCATGCATAGATGGTCTGTGGTCTGGCTTCCTAACTAAGCAGACTGCAGTTGCAAGTGAAACCATCATGTACCATTTTGATTTCAACTATGTGTACACAATGCTTTCAACCAATTTTTATTCAGCTGTCAAAATGACTCCTCTTCAGAGTATCAATGAAAATAGACGAATGCTCCTTTTGTTGCATCCAGCGTGCATGCACTTCACACTTTTAGTGTTGCTTCTGACATCCAGATATGAGCTTTGTGCCATAATTGCTGTATAGTAGCTGCAAACCTGACAAAGACAGCTTGTGAGATCACTGGGCTGTGCCAACTTTGCTGTAAAATTGATGCTGATAAGAAGTCCATATCATCATTCTTTGTCAATCTGCTATCACTTTCCGTAGACAGTGCCAAACTTTGAAGCATTAAAACAGTTTTGCTGAGCAGAACGTTCTATCACTAATAGGTCTTCAGTGTGGGACTTGCAGTGTATGACTTCCTTCAGTGCTTCTGCTATACAAGCTTTCCAAGCAACTTGAGCTACGATTTCAAAAAGGTTATTTTGCCCTTACCTGATTATATTTGCTTAACTCCTACATTATTCCCTGCAGCCCCCAAGTGAGATATGCAAGGTTTTATAAGAACTTCAGAAAACACCTATTAAATTGTTTCTTGCACGGTATGCCTCACAAACTTCTTTTTTTTTGCATTTTAAAGCCTATAAAATATGAAAGAAAAGGTCACTTGATTGGGCGCTTGAGCTTTGCTATTATGCAGCTGTCGAGAATATGTAATGAGTGGGCAAGGTTAGCAGCAGTACGACTGTAGGCATGGTGACGCAACAGTGTTGTATATATTTGGATCTCTAGCCTGTGTCATGTGAAGGTGCAAATGCATGCCGCAATGACTGACCATTGCTGACTACAAAAAAAGAGCATTTTCATTCTCCTTCGAAATGCTCGGTCAGGAACATTCATTGTGCCATTGTGCAGTAAAAAGCAGGAATCGCAGTCAGTCACTGCATGCTTGAGAGCAGCACAGGAGCTTGGCATAAGCATCTGGTCACATGGCTTTTGTTTCTCATATTCTGTGAATTTTAGAATGCAAGAAAGTACTGCATGAGAAATATAATATAGGAAACAATTTAATGATAGGTTTTCACTGGCACTATACAAGTTTGCATATTCCACTCTGGCTCTGCAGCAAATATTTACAACTTTCAGTAATTAAGCTTACATAATAAGTCAGTTAATGGGGAATTAAAAATTACCCTAAGTTACAGTAGTCTATGTCAACATGAAACATCCAGTACAGTTGTCTCTGAAGTGCCTTTTGATTTTAAATCTTGGCTGTAGTTGTGCATGTTATGCATATCCACTGCTCAACGATTACTATAGTTTACCATATTGCCACTGTGCATCTGCATGGCTTTTAAAACTATTAGTGAGCATTAAGGCTGACAACAGTATAAGAGGTAAGTTGGAAAAAAAAAAGATAAGTTGGAATCTGGTGGAAGTATTCCAGATGGCCTATTCCAGTGTTTCTCAAATGGGGGTCTGCAAAAATATTTTGAGGGTCTGCAAACACACATCTCCCCCCAAAAAAGAAAGTTTATGCAATAGATCTGTGTTCTGGCCTGGCAAGACAGCTTTGCAGGGTTAAAAGCATGGAGGTTCAAAGCCAACTAGTTTCTCAAAGGCAAAGACACAGTAGAGGAGTATGGAAATTGAGAGTCTGCATACGAGAGAGGGATTTTTGTTGATGCAGGCATCGGTTAAACTCGAGCTCTTGCTGCACTGCTGGATGGGCTGCAGGCAAAACATTTGGGGTGGGAGAGTGAGCAGCGCAGTGTTGGAAGGAGTTCAGTCTTTTCCAGCAGCATACATACTGACATGCTGCAGCTCTTTAGGAAACAGTGCGAACAATGCACTGAAAATATGCAAACAAAAGAGTAGTAAGGATGGCTTTTCT
Organism: Amblyomma maculatum; assembly: GCA_023969395.1. Taxonomy (NCBI): domain Eukaryota; kingdom Metazoa; phylum Arthropoda; class Arachnida; order Ixodida; family Ixodidae; genus Amblyomma; species Amblyomma maculatum. Next base: position 3,308 of record JAJIZL010043287.1, read on the forward strand.
TTATGGCTGTAGAAATCAAATAGCTAACCTTATCCATATCAAAAGGATTGTCTTTTTTTGTTCATCTTTCATGTGTACTGTGGCCCATCTATAAATAAACGTGTGAATTCAGATTTCAGTTTGTTGTTTCACTGCTTTTCCTTTCCTTGTAGGTGTTGAATGCACCTGGGGACAAGGTACCTGTACTGGCAACAGCAAACTACCAGGTAGGGGAATCGCATATGCTTTCAACTCCTATGCTTGCACAACTACCTAACAAAGTCATAACACCCAGATTAACTTATAACTCTTTTTAATGTGCACTGCTTCACTTTGTTTCATGTTTCTTGCTATGCCATCCCACTTAAAAACTGGAAAGGATTGGCCAAGAAATCTATGTGTTCATTCATTCATGTGTTTACTATTGCTTGCACATCAGAGTTGTAAGGGTGGCTTTTCTTCGTGGCTGTAGACAACACATAGCTAACATCAAAACCAAGAGCAATATCTTTTTTTGTTCATTTTACCTTTCTACTGTGGCCCATCTATAAACATGTGTGACTTCGGATTTCAGTTTGGTACGTGTTTCACTGATTTTCCTCTCCTTGTAGGTTTCAAATGTGCCTGGGGACCAGGTACCTGTACTGGCAACAGTAAACGACCAGGTAGGGGAATTGCATATGTTTACCACTCTTATACTTGTCCAACTGTGCAGACAGAAATACGTAAGGAGGAGACCATAAGACCCAGAAAAACACCTTTTAACATTTGTTTTGTGTTTCTTGCTATGCCATCTCACTTAAAAACTGGGAAAGAAAGGTCAAGAAGTCTATGTATTCATTCATGTTTTTACTGTTGCTTATTACCATGTGCTTGGGTACACATGGAAATAATTACTCATTTCACCACATTTACTATATAACCTATATTAAATCACTACTTGGCTACTGATCGAACTGTAGGGACATAAGCGGCTCATTGTATGGCGCATACAAGGTGAGCCTACTGCCGCTCGTAACAAGGAAAGCATAGAGGATTATTTATTTTGTTTATTAATATCGAAAATAACGAGTCATTTGATACTACAAATGTACCAGTTTGTGTTTTCTACGGTCTGCGATTTCTTCCAAAATCTTTGTGGTTTTTACTGAACTGTTCAAAGCCAATTTTCTTTAAAGGTGCTATCATGTAACACCTCTGAATTTTCTAGTCTAATGAAAAGTTAAATTATGTTTTCACACTGAAATTTTTTGCAGACAATCTGTGAACAAAGGTTTTTATCAGGCACCAAAAAGTGCCAGTAGAGTGATTTTTTTAACCGAAGATTCATCTGTTTTACATCTTTTTTCAAAACACATTAAATTGGTGAACAATACAAGGCTTAATCAGATTGTCATAACATGTATAACTTAGAAAAATATTTATAACTGCCTCATGACTGGTAAATATCCTTGCAAGATATATTAAGAGAAGTTGCCTTTCGATTAAGGGTTCTTTAAAGTGCATATTTTATCCTTTATTGTCCATATTTTATTTTTGCATGCATGCGGAGGGTAATGCTTTTCTCTGTTCCATGCAGGTTCACCTTGGCAATTGTGTGTACATTCCTGTAGAGAGATGGCAGTGGCTCCTGACGCTGCCCAAGGATTCTCTGTTTTTCAAAGAACCAGTGAAGGCTGCCTGTGTCTCAGAAACAGGAGTGTGATAGGGGCCCCGTGTCGCCGCTTTCCGAACTCTAGTCCATTCAGCCTCCAAAAAAGCCCTGACCTATCACAAATTGGCAGCTGTAACAAGTGAGTCCTTCAATCGTGATCTAATTATCTTTTTTTAGTCAAGTTCATGTTGTTTTACATAAACACAGCTCAACATCCTTCACATTTGTGGAGAATTCATATGTTCAATTCCATTTCTTTTATATTGCTGTGAATTGTTTTGGTGTTTCCTAACTGATTTCAATAATTTATTTTTACAATGATATAAAATTGACCATTTCTTCTCTTCGGACTTTTTTCTCATTTGTTGCTTTCCAGATGGATTTGTCGCATATATTAGCAGGAATGCTATTGATCAGCTGCCTCCAAGCAAGTGCATGCAGAAACTAAAGATATATTACAGAAATGCTGAAAGACGAACAGATGAAAAATGCAAGCTTGAAACTTCATATGTCATGTATATTAGAAGCCAAATAAATACTACCGAAAATTTCAGTCATTACCAGCCTTCTCTTATTGTATAATGTAGGACACCTGCTCAAATGTCACCACCTGAAAAGAAATTATATGGTCGTGGATTTCACGTCACCCATCCTGCCCAAATCACCTATAATGCCCGTATTGCCCATAATGCCCGTATTGCCCATATTGCCCATAATGCCCATATCACCCATAATTCCCTTATGCCCATATCACACATATCGCCCATATACCCATATCACACATATCGCCCATATGCCCATATTGCACATATCACCCGTACTCCCCATATGTCCCATATGACACATATCCCCCATATCCAATAATACCGTATGCTCAAAATTCATATGGGAGATTTTCAGTAGGGACGCTTCAGAATTTGAAAATATAAAGAATTTCGAAAGCAGAATAAAGAAGGAAGGAGCACCCAGCGCCGTTATTGACAGTAGAAAGTTCTTCAATCATCATGACTCAATGTTTTTGCTTCAACGGTACTTCTTTATGAACCAGACCCGGTATACTTGCTCTGGGGAAGGTATGGCCTCATTTAGATTCACAAATGAGTCAAATCACTACAGTGAGGAAGAGGTTATGAGCCTAGTGGCCATTGCGAATGTATAGTTCATTATATCTGTCGTGGTGCAATGAAATGTTATAAAGCAACCCAAAATATATCCCCAGACGATCTGCTGCAAAACACACACCTTCTCTGTATATATGCACATTCGAGTAGGCCGGGGTGAAAACAAAAATTAGCTTTCGGCCAAAACGCTGGTCAATTAAGCATGCCCGAGAACTATCCATCGTATGTCAGGAATCATGCCGCACTAATCACGGCTGTTTTCCTCATAACGAAGAAATAAATTTATGACTAGGTGAGCATCCGAAGAGTAAACAGAGGCACTATACCTAGTTAAGAAAGAAAGTCAATCATCAGAGATCAGTAACTTTGTCCGGCATATTGTCGCGTGAACAGCGACCCTTACAGTTGCGTCCGAGGTCCAAGGTGTGGCAAAGGTTCTACGAACAGCGTCAGAGTTCAGACTCGAGGTTAGCACACTTCTTCTTCCTCTCACACTTCTGCGCTTCTTTGTCGTCAACGCATGCTACATTAGCCCCCCCGTGCGAAAAGCATCGTCCCGATGCTAGATTGAAAGAGGGACAGAGTAAAAGGGGCTGCTATCTGGCATGAAAAGGCTTCAAGCGGACCACGTGGACCACTTCAGAACGCTTGGGACGCCGGGGCTCTGGTTCCTCGTGCGGAACGACTTCATAGTCCAGTTCACTAACGCGTCAAAGAACGCGGTAGGGGCCGAAATAACGGCGCAAGAGTTTTTCGCTGAGTCCGCGTCGTCGAATGGGGTACCAAACCCAGACAAGGTCACCTGGCAGATAGTCTTCAGTCCGCCGCCGCAGGTTGTAGCGTTGTGCATCTCGGCCTTGCTGCTGCTGTATTCGCACCCGTGCAAGTTGACGGGCCTCCGGCACGCTGTAGAAAAGAGGAGACATCATCATTTGGATTTCGTCTATGTGGGGCAGCATGGCGTCGAGCGTGGTCGTCACTTGTTGGCCGTAAACTAGGCTGAATGGAGTCATGTTGGTAGTTTCCTGAACGGCGGTATTGTCCATGTCTTGTGATGGACGTCCACATACATTGACAACATATCGGCAATGGTCTTGTTCAAACGTTCTGTCAGGCCGTCTGTTTGCGGGTGGTATGCAGTCGTGCGACGATGATTGGTGCGACTAAGAACAAGGGCATGCTGGATGAGCTCTGCAGAAAATGCAGCTCCTCTGTCAGTAATGAGTACTTCTGGTGCGCCATGTCTCAGGATAATTTGAAGAACGAAAAATCTCGCACCTTCAAAAGCGGTAGCACAAGGAAGAGCAGCGGTTTCTGCGTAGCGGGTCAGGTAGTCAGTAGCTACTATAATACACCTGTTCCCACAGGTGGAAGTAGGGAACGGTCCGAGCAAGTGCATCCCTATTAGCTGGAATGGTCTGGACGGTGGCGTAATGGGCTTTAAAATACCGGCTGGCCTCAGAGGCGGAACCTTTCGACGTTGGCAGTCACGGCAAGTTCGAACATAATGCGTTACATCGCTTGACAAACGAGGCCAGTAATACCGTTTTTTTTAATTCTGGATATCGTCCGAGTGACTCCTAGGTGGCCGGATGTGGGTTCGTCGTGGCAGGCTTGAAAAATCTCATCCCTTAAGCTTGCTGGTACAACGAGGAGGTATTGGCGACTGTTGGCTGTAAAATTCTTCTTGACGAGAACGCCATCACGGAGACACAGAAAAGACAAAGTAAGACGGAAAGGGTTAGGGACCATGCTGCCGGCACCTTGAAGAAAGTCGATTACCTGGCGAAGTTCGGGATCATTCCGTTGGTCATCGGCAAAATTGTCTGAACTAATTGCACTCAGAAATGCGTCGTCGTCACCTGAGGCGTCTGAAGCTGGTTGTACAGGAGCACGAGACAGGCAATCAGCGTCTAAATGCTTACGACCTGACTTGTAGGTTACAGTGATGTCGTATTCTTGAAGTCGTAGGCTCCACCTGGCGAGACGCGCAGAAGGGTCTTTAAGGCTTGTCAGCCAACAAAGCGCGTGATGGTCGGCCGTACAGGTATGGTCGAAACTTCCTTTTCAGTGGCATTCCTTTTCAGTGGCAGAGTAGTTTGTCTCAGCCCTAGACAAAGCCCGACTAGCGTAGGCGATCACACGTTGTTCACTGTTCCGTATCTGTACTAGGACAGCGCCCAAACCGACATTGCTTGCATCCGTGTGGAGTTCGGTGTCTGCGGTTTCATCGAAATGTGATAGAACTGGAGGTGACTGCAGGCGACGTTGAAGCTCCTGAAATGCGTCCATTTGCTGGTCGCCCCATGTGAACGGCATATCAGCCTTAGTAAGAAGTGTAAGGGGGGCGGCTATTTTAGAAAAGTTTTTGACGAAACGTCGATAATATGCACATAGCCCAAGAAAGCGTCGCACCTCATTCTGGTCCCACGGCGTCGGAAAATTAGCGATGGCAACTGTTTTTTCAGGATCCGGCAGAACTCCCGCCTGGTTCACGACATGGCCCAAAAACTTCAGCTCTTCATAAGCAAAATGGCATTTTTCGGCTTACAGAGTGAGGCCCGACGATTGGATGGCGTCTAGTACTGCGTCTAGGCGATGGAGGTGCTCCTCGAAATTCGGGGCAAATACAATTACGTCGTCCAAGTATACAAGACATGTCGTCCACTTCAGATCTCCAAGAACGCTGTCCATGAGTCTCTGAAAGGTTGCGGGCGCGGAGCAAAGACCGAAGGGCATGACCTGGAATTCGTATAGCCCGTCAGGTGTAATGAAAGCAGTCTTTTCGCGGTCCCTCTAATCGACCTCTATCTGCCAGTATCCAGACTTGAGATCCATGGAGGAGAAGTATCTTGCGTTGCACAGACGATCTAATGCGTCAACTATTCTGGGCAAAGGGTAAACATCTTTTTTCGTAACGTTGTTCAGTCGGCGGTAGTCTACGCAGAAACGAAGTGTGCCATCTGTTTTCTTCACAAGTACCACAGGTGCAGCCCAGGGGCTGCGGGAAGGGCGAATGACATCGTTATCGAGCATTTCCTTCACTTGGTCTCGGATGGCAGTACGTTCTTTAGGGGAAACTCGATAAGGCGACTGGCGGAGGGGTCGAACAGCTTCGTCTGTAATGACGCGGTGCTTTGCAAGGTGGGTTCGACCGACGCGTGATGATCTGGCAAATGCATTACAGTAGCGACGGAGCAGGTGGCGTAGTTTCTCTTGATACTTTCGAGGTAAGGCCGGGTTTATATCGTACAGAGGTTCAGTGTTGTCGGAGGGTTCTGTTGCTGAAGCGCTGGTGAAATTGCATTCATAACTAGTGTCATTTATGGCATCGAGATATGCGACAGTTGTCCCTCTGTTCAGATGTTGATGTTCATTGCTGAAGTTCGTGAGAAGAACATCAACTTTGCCATTTTCAACAAAAACAACTGCCCTGGCAACGGCGATGCCTCTTTCAATAAGCAGTTTCTGTTTTGTCTCGACTACACCTTCTGTATCTTGCGTGGGTCTGTGGAGGATCTTGAAATTTTCGCACTGTAGCAGCCGCACCTCCAGAGGCTGCTGCATCTAGTTTCCCCTGTGGGGACTTTGGAGTTGCTCCTGGCGTCCAGGAGAGCTGTAACGGCGAGGCGACGGCGATCGGAAGCGGCTTGGGTCTGTGTTGGAATGCGAAATGTATTCTGCGATTTCGCGTGGCTGCTGGCCAGGCAACGGACGACGGGCATCAAAAGAAAACCCACGGAGGCCGAGTTCCCTGTAGGGGCAGCGGCGACACAGGTGTCCAGCTTCGCCGCAATGGTAGCACAACGGTTGGTGATCGGGAGTTCGCCAGATATCGGTCCTTCGGCGCCGTCCGCTCGGCCATGAAGACACATGGGCGACCGGTTGCGCGAGGCTCGTAGGATGCTGTCGAAGGCGGCAGGTAGCGCCTGGTGACCGCGGCGTAGCTCGGGGTCTGGGGCAGCGGTGTAGCTACGACGGGTTCAGGCGCGGCGACGGGTGCGGGCCCGGTGACGGATGCGGGAACACCCAGCGCCTGTTGTACTTCCTCACGGATGATATCGGAAACTGTGGCAACCTGTGGCTGTGGAGGAATCCGCAGGTATTTGGCCACCTCTTCTCGGACTATCGCCCGGATTGTATCACGCAACGATTCTGACGAAAACTGTATGGCTTCACCTGCACTCGCGGCGTTCATAGACACTGTGGAGCGCTGGTATTGCCGGGCGCGCATGTCAAGTGCCTTTTCGATGGTAGACGCCTCACTTATGAATTCGGCGACAGTTGTTGGTGGACTTCGCACCAGGCCTGCAAACAACTGCTCTTTAACACCTTGCATCAAAAGGCGCACTTTTTTTCTCTTCCGACATGGTTGGGTCCGCGCGTCGAAAGAGTCGCCTCATCTCTACGGCGTAGGCCGTAACAGTTTCCTTCGGATGTTGTATACGGCTTTTTAAAAGCAGTTGCGTTTTTTCCTTGCGAAGCGTGCTAGTAAACATGCGCAAGAATTCTGCCTTGAATGTGTCCCACGTTCGGAGTCCGGCTTCTTGATTTTCGAACCATGTTCTCGCAGAATCCTCCAGTGCGAAGTAGACATGGCGAAGCTTCGAGTCAGCGTTCCAGGCGTTGAAGGCAGCCACCCGGTCGAACTGCTCCAGCTAGCTCCAGCCAGTCTTCAGCGTCCTCATGAGGCAGGCCGTGGAAATGTGGTGGATCCCGCTGGTGGTGGAGCAGGACAGGAGTTGTCGATACCAGGGGATTCATCGTGCTGACAGAAACGCTCCTTGTTGGTCTGTGGTCAGGGAGAGGACCACACTCCGGAGGCAGACCTTGCAGTCGGCGGCTGCTCTGGTGTACTGGGGTCTCCACCTTAGGGGTGCGTCCTGGGCTTGAAGGGGCGTTCGGCTCATGAAAATCGTACCCGGCAGCTCCACCAGATGTCGCGTGAACAGCGACCCTTACAGTTGCGTCCGAGGTCCAAGGCGTGGCAAAGGTTCTACGAACAGCGTCAGAGTTCAGGCTCGAGGTTAGCACACATCTTGTTCCTCTCACACTTCTGCGCTTCTTTGTCGTCAACGCATGCTACAATATTTGTATAGCGTATTACGTTTTAAACCATGACCAACATGCGTATGTATTCTCCCCAAAATATAATGTAACGGTCGACTTAGCATGGTAAAGCCAAATGCAAATTAGGTCACTTCATTTCAAATCGCACGCACTAATCACAATATATGAAAGACTACCGACACAGAAGTAAAGCTCCGTTTCTATCTATTCGAAAGAATCACCTTGCATGGCCAAGGTGTCCAGTGTTTGACTTCGGATCCAAAGGCCGCAGATCCTATTGCCTCCTCCCCCGTCCATCTCAAAGGACTCAGCCAAGACGTGTACGTCATTAGAGGCTTCGTCTCCAGATAAGACGGCTATTTCAATACTGTCGTGACGCTGGGGCTACGTCGACCCGGCCTTCACTTGGTAGCGTGCAGAGACTCGGGGTTGAAGTAGGATTGAATCTTCGAAGTTGGTGAAATATGTACAAGCAGGTTTACTGGCACTTTGAGAAAACGTATTTACAAGAATATTTACATGAAGAAGAAGGGTACATCAGCAAAATGACAAGCGTTACGAGTTCATAGCGAGAAGCGACTGGATGAGCCGTTTACCCAGGGCCCAGAGCGACATTTCGTGCTCTGCAGCGTCCTTAAAAACCCCCTATGTCCAGCCCCTCTCTGAAGATGCTGACCAACCAAATCCAGGGCACGCCCCTCAGGTATCGGCATCCAATCGAACACATCACTGCACTGATGGTCTGAAGCACTGACTGGTCCGGCATTCATTCGTTGGGCGTGATCACTTGTTGGCGGGAAAAGCTTGGGAACGGCGAGGAGAGGAGGTACATTTCTATTCTTCAGCAAAGAAACCACAGGCTGGTTCTGGGGGTTTTACTTCTCAGAAACCCGAGTGCACGTGGCGCCGCATAGGGCTCCCAACATGGTCCCTTTTCGACAATTGCAAATCTTTCCTGCATTCCCGGGAAATCACTTAATGGCCGTATGAGTCATGCTCTTCTCTTGTCCTGCACGTCAGCGGACATGTCACTCTGTCGTCTCCTTTGGATAGGAGGCATTCATCACTGGAGGATAGCACTTCTCGACTGGAAGGGTGAACAAAAGAAAGCACTTCCTGCTATTTCCCGCAGGGGGACGTTTCTTTGTGTTTTTCCAGACGTTCTCTTGACAGGGCCAATTTGGCATTTGCAGGTTGTCCACAAAGCAAAACATGCTTACAAAACAGGATTCCTGGAAACAGGCTCACTTAGAGCCAATGGACCATCACCACATATTCACAAAACTTTTCCATGCCCACAGGCGAACAATAGAGCGCGCAAATGCGGATGCTTGGTCGTAACAGCCTCCTCCCCCGCCAGAAGAGACTCGGAGGGCAGCAGCCGCAGCTGCTGCATGAAGAGACGACTTAATGGCCTGCACGTGAACGCTTGAAGCTCGCTGTTGCTTGTCGCGTTGTCTTGATTGTTGTAGGCCAAATTGCTTGAGCTATCTGAAACTCAACCACATGTCGAAGCAAGCACTCGGCTCCCGTCTGAAGAGACCAGGTCAAAAGAAAACTGCCATTGTTGTTCGAGAAAAGCCCACTCTCAAGACGTTCAGGACCCACGTATGCCTCGAAAACCAAACGTGCTGCTTTACATAGTCATCTATATTCAAGCGCACAAAAAAAAAAAACCTGATTATCAATTTGGATACATGGTGAGGAACATCTCGGACCGCTTAGAAAGAGCGGCTAAGCGCGTCCGCATTCCCATTTAACTTCCCCTTTTTGTATCTTATTTCAAAATTGTACTGCTGTAAAATCAAGCTCCACCTAAGAAGGCGACTGTTCTTCGATGTCGCAGTTTGCAGCCAAGCCAGGGGACAATGGTCCGTCTCTACGGTGAATTTGGCCCCTCCAAGATAGCACTGCAATTTTTGAATGGCCCATACAATGCAAGCGCATTCCTTCTCTGACGCGCAATAAGCCCTCTCTCTAGAACTCAGTTTTCTGCTCAAGTAGAGCACGGGGTGCTCATTACCGTCGTCATCTCTCTGGCAGAGAACAGCACCTAACCCTCGATCACTGGCATCACACTGGACCGTGAATTCTCGGCCATAGTCTGGAGCTCGCAATACCGGACGGCTAATCAGCACAGCCTTCAGGTTTACGAAGGAGGCTTCCTTTTGTTCGTCCCAGACTACATTTGTCGGTTCTGTCTTGCGGAGAGCGTCGGTCAGAGGGCTAGCCAAAGCTGAATAGTTAGGGATGTAGTGATTGTAGTACCCAGTCAGACCCAGGAATGCTCGAATTTCCGTCTTCGTGCTCGGCCGCGGGTAGTCTGCTACCGCAGAAATCTTAATCTCGCTGGGTTTCCTGAAACCTTGACCTACATTGTGACCCAAGTAGTCCACGGTCGCCCTTGCCAGGCAACATTTCTCGGCCTTTACGGTTAGTCCAGCTTGACGCAAAAGGCTCAGTACAGCTCTTAGATGTACCATATGGTCCGCCCATGAGTCGGAAAAAACCGCAATGTCGTCTAAATAAGGCACCGCGAATGTTTCACACCCCTTTAAAACCCTATCCATGAGTCGGGAAAAACAAAATGGAGCATTTTTGAGCCCGAAACTCATCATTGTTGGCTGGTAGCTGCCCGTCGGAGTGACGAAAGCCGCGTATCTGCTGGCGCGTTCAGTGAGCGGTACTTGCCAGTATCCTCGAGTAAGGTCCAGCGTAGTCACATATGCCGCTCTACTGACCTGTTCTACTCTCTCCTCAATATTCGGAATAGGATACACTTGATCCCTGGTGAGAGAATTTAGCTTTCGGTAGTCTACCACAGGCCTAGGGTCTTTACCTGGAGCTTCTACTAAGATCATAGGCGAAGCATAATCGCTTTCCGAGGGTTTTATTACTCCCAATTCCAGCATGCGAGTTACTTCCCTATCCAGAATTTCTCTTTGCCTTGGAGAAAATCGGTAGCACCTTGATCGCACTGGCACGTCTGAAGTCAGCTCAATATCGTGCTCAGTCAAATCAGTTCTGCCTGGCCTGTCCACGAAGCAGGCCTCAAACTCTGTTATTATCTCGCCCAGATCGGACAGCTGGGATTTCTTTAGTTCTCCTCTCTGCTCCGTCTTTTTGAGAAGCTCCTGAGCGTTGCTTCCTTTTCCGCTGAGGCAAATCAAGTTGTCCCCCATCTCCTCGGGAAGGTTTAACGTTAGATTTACCACGGCTTCCCTCTGCACATAAGGCTTCATAAGATTGCAATGATAAATGCGCACTTCTTTACGCCTACCGGGAATTTTCACTGCGTAGTTAGTGTTAGAAAGCTTTGCAACGACTTCAGCCGGTCCTTCCCACTGTACTTCGAGCTTATTCTGCCTTGAACTTCTCAGCAACATCACCTGGTCCCCGATACAAAACGTCCTTTGACGGGCTGACTTATCATAGTACACCTTGGAACGAGCCTGGGCTGACTTCATGCTGGCCTCAACGAGTTCCTTAGTGTTATGTAAGCGATTCAAGAGGTTCAGAATGAATTCTACTACTGTTGGGTCTTCTCCGCGCCCCTCCCAGGCTTCGCGCACCATTCGCAAAGGTGAGCGCAGTGACCTTCCGTACACCAACTCGGCTGGGCTAAATCCAGTGGATTCGTGCGGCACTGACCGCAAAGCGAAAAGTGCTGCAGGCAGGCAGGTATCCCATTCGTGCTTGTTTTCATAGCACAGTCCCCTCAGGACTCGTTTGAGAACAGAGTGCCATCTTTCTACGCTGTTGCTCTGCGGATGATGGATCGAGCTATGCACTACCTTAATGCCGCATCGCTCGAGAAATGAGGTGGTGAGGACACTCGTGAAAACGCTACCCTGATCACTTTGTACCTCGGAAGGGAATCCAACTCGTGCAAACACTGACAGCAGCGAATCCACTACACTCTCGGACGTCACCTCGCGCAGCGGAACAGCCTCTGGAAACTTTGTGGCTGGGCATAACATAGTGAGGATATAACGGTACCCTGACTCGGTCACAGGAAGTGGCCCAACTATATCTATTACTAACCGGTGAAACGGCTCGGTAATGATTGGTACTAACACCATCGGAGCTTTCCACTTATCTTGCGCCTTTCCAACCCGCTGGCACGTGTCGCATGACCGTACAAAATTTTCCGTGTCCTTAAAACATCCAGGCCAATAGTATTCTTGCAACAGCCTCTGCTTTGTTTTCTTTATTCCAAGGTGACATGACCACGAGCTGCCATGGGAAAGTCGCAGTAAGTCTCCGCGGTACTTTTGGGGAACGACTAATTGGTCCCGCTCTACTCCGCGCTTATCCTTGAATAAGCGATACAGCACTCCCTTTCTCATCTCGAAAGAAATATTGTTTGCTGTCTTAGTGGCGCGGTGGCGCTCCCTTATCTCCTGTATATTGGGATCATTGGCTTGCTCTATAGCTAAGTCCTCTCGGGTTCCACTTAAAAGTCTCGTGAGATTACTAGACACTGGCGGCAAGAGGTTACTCTCAAGAACGTCCTCATTCCGCGTCTCATCAAGCTCACTTTCAAGTTGACTTATCTGAGATGCCTCGCTCTCAAAGTTTTCTGACCTGCTATCTTCCGCATTTACCATTGTTTTAACTGCCGTTTCCTCCGCTGTGGATTTTTCTGGAATGAGCAGTGTAGCTAGTTCTCGCGCCTTTGAACGTGTTAAGGCTTGCACAACTCTGTCTCCGAAAAGGATGCCCCTCTTTCGCAGCAGCATGTCCGATTTGTTGGAGAACAAATACGGATAGCACTTAGGAAGCTTTCCTGAAACGGCAGCCTCGGTTGTTAATTCGCCGAAAGGGCCCTCGATGACCACGTTCGCGATCGGCAAGCACACACTCTGTTCCTCAACTACCTGTCGGATCCATGCACACTGTCCTGTATAGTCGGA
>JAJIZL010043288.1:0-19023 GCA_023969395.1 Amblyomma maculatum
TTTACTAGGCGGTCAAGGCTAACCATTGCTCTCTTTCCCAGAAGCAGGCGTCTCCTAATTTCATGGCTGCAGTCTCCTTCCGAGGTAATCTTGGAGCCCAAAAAGAGAAAATCTGTCACAGCTTCCACTTCTTGTCCATTCATGCTCCAGGACTTGATAGGGCAAGACGCCATGATCTTTGTCTTTTTAATGTTCAGTTTAAGCCCAAACTTCTCACTCTCTTCTTGTACGCGCATCAGAAGTCTCTTGAGTTCCACTACACTTTCTGCCATTAAAGTGGTATCATCCGCATATCTAAGGTTGTTGAAACGTTTTCCAGCAATCTTCACTCCAGCTGAAGACTCGTCCAGACCGGCCTTCCTTATTTAAGGGGCCCCTGAAATGCTACTTGGGATGAAATTCTAATGCAAGAAACCCATTTTGGTGGTCTTTGTGAGCATTCCAATTATATTTAAGAGCTTTGTGTAAAGCCTACAACTTACAGTAATCTTAAATAATGTGGGGAAGAATATAAGTTCCGTCTTTCACGGTATGACGCGGTAGAGTAGGCTACCACCCCACTTATAAAATCTTGCTTTAACCAGACCCTATGAACGTGCCTTCGTAGCCTTTAGTTAACGTGAATGCAATGGTCCTGGCAGGCGAGTATGTACATGTCGCCCGCCTCAAGCCATATTACTCCCCCTCCACACCGCACGCCTAATACGCACCGGGACGGTGCCTTTTGCCGAGGGGGGTAGTGTTACCGGGAAACGCGGGACCAAAGTGTGCTTACTGACAAAGACGACGATCGAGGAACGCGGGCACGACGAAGCGTTGAAAAAGAGAACGACGCTGAGAGAGTAGATTCTGCACGGCTACCGAAGTCTTAGCGTCGAGTTCAGCCCATCGCAGTGCCGTCACATTAAGTACATCCCCGTAACAATATCACTCTTACCATATGAAAGGAGAGGCCCGATTTAACGTCCAGCCAGTGTACGACCATGTCAGCCGTCAGCTACCGCCTTCCAGAGCCCTGATCGTGATCTTTCGCTCCTAACGCCGACTACGATGCCGGCACATGAGTACGACGCCATTTTTTCTGGTGAGCTTGGCCTTTAACGCAATCGTGTTTAAAAGTGTTCCTTGTTTGCTTTGCGGAGAGCAGTGATGGGGATATCAATTGCTCGTGCGCGTTCTCTAGTTTTAGTAAATGGCTTTTCGTGGGCCCTTTAACGCCGCCTTATCATTCCACCATTTTCTGGCATTGAGATATTGCCACAGAGTTTAGCAAAGTTCTAAACGGCTCTATTTGGTTTGACGCCTCTTTGACCTAACGAGCTGTGTAAGCTTCATGTAATAATGGTTTGGGGAGTCCGAAACTTCAAGGAGGGAGGAGAAGGGCACCCGCAGGTGAAACTTTCGAGCGGCGGCGTGTGCACGCCAATTCCTCTACACTCTGATGACCTTCTTCCCAAATGAGCGCCCTGCCGCAGTGGTGCAGTGGTAAGACTCTACTGTGCCGGAGTTCCCGGGTTCGATCCCGACTACGGCGGCTGCGCTTCAATGGAGGTGAAACGAAGAGGCGTCCGTGTGCTGTGCGATGTCAGCGCACGTTGAAGATCCTCAGGTGGGCTAAATTACTCTGGAGCACTCCCCTATAGTACCCCTTTCTCTCTTTGCACTTTCACTCCCACCTTCCTTCCTTCCCTTATGGCGCGGTTCAGGTGTCCAGAAAAACAAGTGTGACAGATACTGCGCCTTTCCCTTCCTGTGAACCAATATTATTCCCAAATGAGCTGTTTGCACGAAGCCTATATTCCAGTTTTTTCAGGACGTGCAGGCTAGCGCCACAATTATGCCACATATATGTGAAGCTAAGAATGGCGATCGCTACACTTTTTATGCGAAGCATATTGCTAGAGGTAAACCACAGCCCTTCGTGACGGTTACACGCCATTCAAATAATGTGGAAGGCTACGTCACACCACGTGATACGCTGACGTCACGACAGAGGAGAGACGGGGGTCCTGGCGGCTGAGACCGTGAAGCAACAATGTATATTCACCAGACTATAGTAATAGGGGCACAGCCGACAAGGTTGCCCTACCGCCACAATGTCGCCAAGAATTAGGAGTAAAAGAAGTTGCCTACGTATACGCTGCAAGCGGCCGATCAGGGGCGGCAGTCGCCGCGGTAGTCGATGGTAGCGGTGCACCAGTCGTCTGCGCCACCATCCGAAGCAGAAGCATAGACACGGCTGAAGAGGTCGCAATAGCACTCGCTTGCGTCGGAACGAAGACTAGATTGATCTTTAGCGACAGTAAAACTGCTCTCTGGAATATCGGAAAAGGCAGAATATCGGAAAAGGCTGCAACTAAAATCGATCGCAAAATCACCCTAATTTGGGTCCCAGAACACACGTCCGTCCCCGGCAACGAGGCAGCCCATGATTTAGCCCAAGATCTCTACTTCCGGGCAAACGCGGAGCCGCCCGACTGCCAGGCGATGGACGAACGTTTGCAAACCTATAAAGAAATAATCGAAAATTATAGATTAGAAAGACGTCTGATGCCGCCACCGGATTCTAACTTTAATAATAAAGAGGCCATGGCCTGGCGGCGATTACAAGCCGGAAATTTCCCGAACCCTGTCTGGTTGTTTCACACCCAGATAGATGAGAGAAAAAATGATAAATGTAAAGCCTGCGAAGCGAGGGGGACCCTCGACCATATACTTTGGGAATGCCCTAAGTCTCCGGGCGCTAGGAACAACATTAAAAGTAGAGAAGCCTGGGTAACCCTGCTGCGAAGAGACGTCCCCGCTGACCAGCAGAAAGCCGTCCGCCTGGCGGCTGAGGCCGCGAATAACCAATGTATATTCTCCCGTCCTTAGTCGCGGAGGTTCCAGCCCCTGTTCCTCAGGCCTGCGTGTCAGGAGCGGGGAGTAGGGGGCGTCCTAAATCGGTGAAAATTAAAGTTTTAATCAGTCAATCAATCAATATTTTTGTTTACCCATTTTAGTCTTCGGCACTTTCAAATTGCGCGCCAATCCCTTCCAATGGCTTTTCTCGGCTCTACTTCCGGTTGCGTGAGGTCACATCTTTGACATCACACTTTCTGTCTCCCCTTTTTTTTTTGGTCTTCAGTACTTCCAAAATATCGCGCCAATTCCTTACTATGCCCTTTTCCGGCTCTACTTCCGGTTGCGTGACATCATATCTTTATCGTCAACTGACAGATTTAATTAACTATTTTAGTATTTGATACATTCAAATGTGGCGCCGAGTTATTCGCTAATGAGGCTATTTTCGCATTTACTTCTTCATATTTTCTTCTATTTAATTACCTAATTAACATATTGCCCTAATTATTTTTTCGCACACATTACAACACCCTCCATCGATTGACACCTCTCATTACCCTCTACAGCTTCTCAATTGCTCACAACTGCTGTGAACACGATTTTGCATGTTTTGCCTCTAATGGATTACCTAATAACCTTATTAGCCTAGTTATTATTTAGGACAAAACATTACGTCACCCTCTATCGATTGACACCACTCATTAACCTGTACCGCTTCACAATTACAACTGCTGCGGAAAACTTACATTTTTTCCTGCAATTAATTACCTAAATAATTGGCCTAATTATTCTTTCTGTAGCAACATTACGTCAGCCTCTATCGATTGACACCACTCATTAACATCTATCACTTCTCAATTACCCGCAACCGCTGCGGACACGATTTTGCGGACACGGTCTGCGGACACAGTCTGCGGACAGAAATCTGTGAACATATCGAAGTAACACTTCCGTATTAAGCCTGAAGCGAAAAATTTCCGGTGCAAATATTGCCATTTTGAGAGGAATAAAGGGGGCCACGAGGACCCCACTTATATTTATTATGCTTAGGTCTATGATTAGATCAAATAAAACAAGAATTGAGCTTGGAAGCGAAACTTGATTAAGCTTCGAGTACTGCTCGACCATGTTCAATCATTAACTGCTTTACATAAGACATTTTCATATAG
Source organism: Amblyomma maculatum (assembly GCA_023969395.1). Lineage (NCBI taxonomy): Eukaryota > Metazoa > Arthropoda > Arachnida > Ixodida > Ixodidae > Amblyomma > Amblyomma maculatum. The sequence continues at coordinate 4,014 of JAJIZL010043288.1, forward strand.
ATAATAAGGAGTCGGTAGTGCAGGGCTATGGAGTAATGACCACCTGGGAAACTTTAACGTGCTGTAAGATGTCAGCGGACGTTAAAGATCCCCAGGTGGTACAAATTACGCAGTAGCCCTCCACCACCTCCACTACGACTCCCTTTTCCCTATTTCCACTTTCACTCCACCTTCTCTTCTCTTAGGGGTTCAGGTGTCCACAGAGGAAGTGTGACAGATACTACGCGTTTCCTTTCTTGTGACGGAATCGGCGGCGGCCACCTGCGCCGTGACTGACGTCACTCGTGCTCCGACATACGCCGGTTCACGCGAAGCGTGGTGTTGACTAGCCTAGTGAAGCTTTTCGCTTCAAAAAAGACGCTGCATTTACATTATACTTCAGGCTTGCCCTTGAGCGAGGCGGTTGCTCAGTCACAGACTTCGGTGAGCCGTTCAAATGAGCCGGCTCAATTCGTGAGCTGAGTCGTTCATATCCGCTCAATCAGTAATCCGTTTTGTCCATGTCTACAGAAAATGTAGAAGCCTCACACACAGAGAAGTTTATTGATTTCCATTCGCATAAAACATACATATGGTGCAAAATATACCGTATTTACATTCTAAACCAGCAGCAGGTTTCGTCTGCGCATCTATGCTACTGGCATCAAACCAGGGTACAACAAAGAAATGCAACATACATTTTGCCACAGGAAACAAAATCCTCAAGAGACATCTCACTGCCCTACTGGAGCATGCATTGGACAGAACACAGGTTACATTCCTCACAATGGCCCCAGAGTGAATGAGGGGAGGCGGCAGGGGAGGGTGCCTAACATTGAACCATTGGCATCCGCAGTCTGCCCCTCTTATAACGAAATACCTTGTGTGCCAGCGCCGCAGAAACCGCGCCTCTCCGTCTGTTTCTAACTGGCTGGACAAGTCCAAAGCAGGAGGCGCAGGTTGTGCAGCGCCGGGTACATTGCCCTCATGGGCTGTCTTCGTGCTTCGGCGAGGCAGCGCCGTTTCAACAAAGCAAACTTTGCGCACAAGAAAACCAATTGTCCAAAGAGGCTTCGCGGTACTCGAACTCCAGGTCCGGCGCGAACACACAGTGACCTATACACCAATCCAACAGTAGAGGGAATTTATTGTCTTCCACACACATAAGTACTTGTATATACACACACACGCACTGTAGTACATACATGGGAGGACAACGAAAGGTGCGATGCTAGCAACAATCACATATTATTAGTTATTCCGTGTTCATCAATACTTACAGAAGACAAGCTCAAAAGGAATTACAATGAGAACCTTAATGACAAATGATTAAATCTTCCTCATGATTCGAGGTACGTAACAAAGGGGTGAGGGGCTTAGTATGGCAAAGCTGGCATAACAAGCCTGTTGTCCCAAACGACGAAGAAACAGGTGTGCCAGCGCTGCAGAAACCGCGCCTCTCCATCTCTGTCCAGTTGATCAGAGAGATACTTCCACAATAGAAGACGCCGTCGCTGCAGCGCTGGGTACATGGCCCTGGCTGGTTGTCTACGGACTTCACCAAGGCAACGCCTCTTTCACAGCCCAAAATATACTCAGGCGACTACTAGCCGCGCAAAACATACGCGTGGTGGCCTGGCGCCAGGGCCACCGTGCACGGAGAACATCCTTCTCACCATGCGCCACATGACCAGCGCGAATGGGCATTCAAAGGACGCGTTCCTCATGGTTTCCGTGCGGCCGCAGTTTGGGCATTGGTCATTCGGCATGACATGCCACATGGCGAGGCGTTCTCGCGTGGGTAACACGCCCCATCGTCGGCGCCACTCGAAATCGCGGACCTCGTAAGGCACACGGCTCACCGCCCACCGACGCCACTTGTTGACGGCCGTGCGGAGCTGGTCGTCACGGTTTAGACGCGAAGAGGCGACCATCTCGCTGACTTGCATTGCGGCCACCTCAAAAATATTGAGGTCAGGCAGGTCGCTGTTGACCGCTGTCTTAAAGCCCGCTACCGTTTGGTAGAACCTGCGAGGCCTTTCGGCCTGTGGGCCCAGGTGCCGGTCTGCAGTAAAGGCCCGGCGAGCTGTGCTCAGCCAGCACTGTAACAGGGAGCACCCGCGTTACAGCGGATCATTGAGCGGCGTAGCGACCAGTTTCGACGCGAGCACTCAGTCGCATAGCAGCACAGACTGGTTGTGGAACCGACGGTGTTATTCAAAGGCCCCTAAATGTCATACTATAAAACTTGCCATTATGCACAAGTCAGGTTCCAGGCTTTTTTTTGCAATCCTAAAATTATTAATACGCAGTTGATGATTGTGAGCTCTCCATTGTTCGTTGTAACAGAACAGACACTTGTTATCTTAAATTGTTTCTCTGCAACAGAAAGAGTTATGACATCTTTACTCAAGCAGTGCTTTAATCTTGGGTGCCCTTTTCAGCCACCAGATTTAAAAGGGTAAGCAATGTCATTTTGGGTTTCCTTTCGAATATATATACAGAGAGAGCAGACATGCCAGTAATTAAATTACGGAAATGAAGTTACTGTATTTTAATTAATTTCTCGGTAATTTATAATGTCAGCATCATCATCATCAGCCTGAATATACCTACTGCAGGGCGAAGGTCACCATGCACCCCCGCCTACACCCGGGAAGAAGGCAGGCAAGGGCAGAGTATTATGAAAAAACATTCGGCCAACAAGACACGTCAAGGTTCACCGATGCAGCCTTATACGAAACCAACGCAAAGAGGGCGATAGCCACGGTCACAGACTGCGAAGGGCGGGAGGTAGTTAGCGCCTCGATCCAAAACTGTACAGTCACGGAGGCAGAGGAAGTGGCTATCGCACTGGCCATTAGGCAAGGAAGAGAAACGGGACTCAATCCGCATGCAGAAATTTTCAACGGGGTAAATTATCTAAGGTAGCGCACCAAATCATTTCTTCCACAAGCGAGCCAACAAAGCAATACACTCAAACACTAGTGTGGATTCCGGGGCATGCAGGGATCACGGGGAATTTGTACGCAGACAGGGTAGCACGAGGACATGGAACCTACCGTGCGCCCAACAGTCTCGCGACAGAGGACCTGATTCCGCTTGACCCTGACTACACCACAATACTACAACACTATAGAGGCTCGCGGAAAGTATATCCGGAGCCCCATAAAAAGCTCAGCAACGAGGAGACCATAGATCTGAGGCGGCTACAGACGGGCACCTTCATTAACTTACACATATTACACATGATGCATGCCACGACATTCAGAGACGAGTGCCCGTGGTGCGGGAAGACCCCTACCCTGTACCACATAACATGGGAATGCAGCTCACATCAACTACAAAAAATTGAAAACCCAAATGAAAGACAGTGGGAGGCTTTGCTGGCCAGCTCTGACCCGGAGGCTCAGCTCTACCTGGTCACAAGAGCTCGCAAACTGGCGAAAGCTAGTGGTGCCCTGGACTGGGGGCGCCAACCGCTCGTCAGCCTCGGTTGAAGAGGCGAAGAAAAAGATCCCCGAGCAGTTAATAAAGTTCACTCACTCACTCACTCACTCCCTATTTCTCCAATTAACATGATCCTGTGCTAGCTGCATCCACTTGACCCCTGCGAACTTCTTAACCTCATCCGACCACCTAACTTTCTGCCGCCCCCTGCTATGATTTCCTTCCCTTGGAATCCAGTTTGTTACTCTAAGCGACCATCGGTTATCCTCTCGACGCACTACATGCCCTGCCCATGGCCATTTCATCTTTTTGATTTCCATTAGAATGTCAGTAACTATTTGTAATGTAATCAATTTATTTTTCGTTTTGGTAATTTAGTTATGTAATGAATTACTTTTTTGAAGTAATTTCGCAGCAAAAGTAATTATTTCCTTTCGAAATTACTGAAGCGCGCCACTACAAAGTAGAGTGCTACGAAAGCAGGAACGACGTGCGGCAAGTCAAAGCCAGCGTAACGGATCGGCAAAAGAAGACAAGAATTGAACTGAATAGTGCGTCTCAAAGTTCCTGTGTAGCAGGGTCACTTAGTGCGGCTACCTCTTGGAAACCATTCTCAAAGAAGCAAGATACAAAGCGTCAAGGGAATGCCGAAGGAACAGATGGTACAAGAAGGCCGGAGTTGAAAATTACTTGAGAGCGCGCTGCAGTGGTACTCCCTGTTGCGTCGGCTAGAACCCAGGAGGAAATTACTTGAGAGCGCGCTGCAGTGGTGGTGGTGGTGGTGAAAAACTTTATATTTGGGAGCCTTAAGGGATTACATTCTAATGACGGGTCGGCTCTTGGCTGCGTGTTGTGGCCGGAAGCTGGTGCTTCCCAGCGACACCCAAAGCCCAGTCTGTCAGCCGCTTTTGAACGGCCGGGTCAGAGCTGGACACCGCAGCCTCCCATCGCTCGAGGTCGGAGAGTTGCCAAGTGGCTGGAGGGTGGAATTCCGAGCATTTGATCATAATATGCTCAAAATCAGCTTTAGGTGCCCCACACAGGGTGCACTGCGGCGAGAACAGTCCTGGATGGATCAAAGATAAGAAAGCGGGGGATGGGAATGTACGGGACTGAAGCTGGCGCCACGTCACCTGTTGTAGCTTAGTCATAGATTTATGAGGAGGAGGGTAGATGGTTCGTTGATCACGGTAATGGAGAGAGATTTCGTGATAGGATACTATGCGCTCGCGAGCATCTCCCCAGGCAGTGGCAGTCCCTGCTCGGCTGACGTATCCTCGAGCAAAAGAGTGAGCTGATTCGTTGCCTGGGTGACCCGTGTGAGCGGGCACCCATATTAGTTGAATAGGGTGTTCGGGTGGGGAGAGGGAGGCGAGGAACCAGAAGGCTGGGGTAGAGATCCGACCGCGGGCGAAGTTCCGTACGGCGGATTTAGAATCGCTAAAGATGGTTGTGGCTCGGGTGGTAGCTATGGCGAGGGCAACCGCCGCCTCCTCCGCTTCCAGGGAAGTGGAGGCAAAAGTTGTACCGGCCGCGACCAGTTGCAAAGAGTTGGAAACAGCGCTGAGGGCGAACGCTGGGCGGGAGGGGTATGAGGCAGCGTCTACGTAAACGGTCTCTGGCTGGAAGCCATAGTTTTTGTGAAGAGCTTCTGCGCGTGCCTTGCGGCGATCGACATGGTGCTCTGGGTGCATATTCTTTGACAGGGGATGCACCTTAAGAACGCGGTGTATCGCAGGGGGAAGTGTATGCTGTGTAGAGCAGTGACCGGGAGGTGAGAGATGGATTCGAGCAAGGATGTTCCGGCCGGTGAGGGTAGATGATAATCGCTCCAACTGGGCTGAGCGGTGGGCTTCTGTGAGCTCAGCTAGGGAGTTATGGATGTCCATGTGAAGAAGGCGTTCATTGGAAGTGTAGCGGGGTAAGTTGAGGGCGGCCTTGTACGCCTGTCGGATAAGGGCGTTAACCTTGTCTTCCTCCACCCGCGTGAGGAAAAGGTAGGGGAGCGAGTACACAACACGGCTCAGGACAAATGCCTGTACCAGGCATCTGAGGTCATGCTCGCGCATGCCGCGATGGCGATTGGCTATGCGGCGAATGAGGCGGATTGTTTGATGAACCATCACCATCAGCTTAGTGATGGTTGCGGTATTCTTGCCATTGTTTTGTATCAGAATACCAAGATTCCTGATGTTGTCCACTTCTGGTATCCGGGTGTTGTCAATTGTCAAGAAGATGGGGGGAGGAGGGCCTTTGTCTGTATGACACCTAGGAAGTCGGAGTATGAGAAGCTCCGATTTGGTAGGGGAACAAGCCAAGCCGACATTTGCGGCAAAAGATACAACAATGTCTGCTCCGGCCTGTAATGTATCTTCCATGGCGCCAATGCTAACTGTGGTGGTCCACAGTGTAATATCATTGGCGTATAAGGAGTGGGACAGGGCAGGGATTTGGTTGAGGGCGTGTGCCATGGGGATAGGGGTAATATTAAAAAGCAGTGGAGAGAGGACAGAACCCTGTGGGGTGCCAATGCTACCGAGTTTGAAAGATGGAGATGAGAGCGAGCCGATGGTGATTTCTGCTGTGCGATGACTAAGAAAGGCGGATATGTACTGGTGGACACGCGAGCCGACTTGAAGCGATGAGAGAGCATCTAAAATGGCTGCGTGACGGACATTATCAAAGGCCTTTGTGAGATCTAGGGCGAGAATTGCTCGGGTGCGCTTTGCGTGGCGGGGGTGAAGGACATCTTCTGACAGTTGCAGCATAACATCCTGCGTGGAGAGATGTGGCCGGAAGCCGACCATTGCGTCAGGGAAGAGGTTGTGGTCATCTATGTGGTTCTGGAGGCGTGCCAGCACAACATGTTCAAAGAGTTTGCCAAGACAGGAAGTTAGAGATATGGGTCGGAGATTCTTGATGTCGAGTGGTTTGCCGGGTTTAGGGATAAATGTGATACGGGCGTGTGTCCACTGGGCCGGAAGGGTTCCCGTGCGCCAGCATTGGTTGAAGAGGTCCGTGACCGCATCGACAGACGGGTCATCCAAGTTACGAAGCATCTTATTTGTGACTCGGTCCGTCCCCGGAGCTGATGTCGTCCTGAGGCGATGCATCGCCGCCCTGACTTCAGCTGAAGAGATTTCCTCATCAAGGGTAGGGTTGGGAGAACCGGTGTAAGAAGGGAGGGGGGTAGATGGGGTTGTAGTGACGTACTGATCTTTTAAGGTCTGAAGGAGGGCGTCATCGTCTAGGGGAAGCTGATGAATAATGCGGGTAATATTCTTACGCTGCGTGGCCTTGGTGTGCCCAGGATCAAGGAGGTAGCGTAAAAGCGATCAGGTGTCTTTAAGGCCTAGATTACCGCTCATGCGGTCACAGACCTGCCCCCACTGCTGGCGAGCGAGGTCCCTTGTATAAGCTTCAATTTCTTTCACAAGGCGGGAAATTCGCCGTTTGAGGGTGCGATTATGCTTTTGGGACAGCCAGCGTTTCTGAAGGCTGGCGTGTGCCTCCCACATGTGGAGAAGGCGACTATCCGCAGCCGAAGTGTCCTCTGGTTCCGGGATCGTGGATGTCGCCGACTCCACATCCTGTGTGAGAGAAGCCACGCAGGCCTCCAAGTCCACAATGGTGTCCGGGGGCGTTTTGCCGGATGCGGCGAAATCGATCCCAATCGACCATGCAGGCCCGATTGCGTTTGGGTGGGGTGAGGGAAGAGATGGAGAGCTCAGTGCATAAAATGTAGTGATCACTGCCTAATGAGTGAGTGGTATTAGTCCAGCGGCTTTCTCGAACGCCTTTTGAGAGAGTCAAGTCTGGGCTAGACTTTATTTAAAAAAAATGTAAACACTCCCAGGAGGACCTCTTAGTCCAGGAGACCTCTGGCTGTTCCTTCTAGGTTAGCCCGCTCGACCAGCCGTAACTGATCTGCAGGTTGCGTGGCTAGAAAAGCGTAACCAGGCAGTGATGCCTGGTTACGCTCGTCACCACAACGCGAGGGAGAATTTGGGTGGGGGAGAAGGCGGAAGGATCCATGGCGTCAGTATCACTGAACGGAAGGTGCCGACGCCAATTCTCGAATCTGTGGAAGGATTTAATTACCTAGCTTCTTCGGGCCCTTCAAATGGCGGAGACAGCTCCGAGCTAGCAAGACGCTGGGTTCGCCACTCATTTCACGACCATGCTTTTGTTTTTGTTTTGTTGGGTTTGTCTTATTTTTGTAATGGCAAGTGCTTTAAGAAAGAGGGAAACAATAGCTCTCTGGGTCGAAATTTGGCGGGAAGACAAAAGAATATGTGTGCTTCGCGTCTGAAGAACAATTTGTTTTGTTTATGATACTATAGCTTTACTCAGTTTTCATGGTGAAATTTCACCATTTCAGCAGATTATTTTCTAGTTTAAACTAGACAATAATATGAAATTGATTGAATTACTCAGAAGTAATTTAATGTAATTTAATTGCTTTTCGGTGATGTTCAGCAAAGTAATTAGTAATATAATTTGATTCCTTTTCACAAGTAATTTTGATATGTATGATAGAGAGAAGATGAGAGCTATATTAGCCAGCTTTAGCCAATGTCGCCGGGTGGGACAATTTGAACTTGAAACCGAGAAATTCTAGTTTGCAATAAAGTTAGTAAGCCGGCACCGCTTAAAATGCATTCAGAAGTTACTCCAAGGACCTTGACTTTTGATATGGAAAGCTAACAATAAGTGTAACAGCGCAAAACAGAACTTTCACTCTGTATCTAGCTTAGGAAGAGTTAAACCTCCATAATATTTCGTAGCGAAAGGTGCATTAGCCACGAACTTGCGATTTCGCTGTGGTGGTGGTCTGAGGAGGCACAGAGCCGTTGCCTACCAACCGCCAGAGCTGGCAGACGCCGCGTGCTAGCCGCGTCATCTGGCAATCAAAAAGCAACCAGAAGATTTCTTTGATGCAACAACAACATAGCTGACAACCGGGCTAATCTGGACTTGCAGTCAAGATTAAGATGGCGTAGCCGAGCTAAGCCGCTGCTAATTTTATGCTGGGCTGCTCTCCTGATAAAAAAAAAATCGTCTTTCCCTGTAATTGAACCTCCATCCCATATATCCCCAGCCGAGCGCTTTAACCAAATGCGCCACGCCCATGATTTTTTTTTAACATGGTATTTATTACACTGAAACAACGTCCTATGTACTTGGACTATGTGCAAATGATTTAGAAATGAGCACGAAATTAACACGATACGCAAGTGTATCGTGAATAGCGCACTTCATTCTCATTTAGCGGGGGGATGATAGTAGTGATGATAATAGGCTGTCAGCGGAGCAGTTTGGCCGAGCGTGTGCTCAGCATTGGACAGGATTACACTAGATTAAATTGGACTGGACTCGATTGGACCGGTTTGCATTGCATTGGAAAGGATTGGATTGTATTTGATATTTGATTGGAAATAACGGCGCTTGCTTGGACTGGATTTGATTTTACTGGATTATTTTGGACTGGCTTAGATTGGATTACACTGGATCCGATGTGATTAGATTGGATTAGAGAAGAATATGCAGCCCAGCGCCATGCACACATGCTTTTGCTACGAATATCCTGACCTAGCTGAGCTAAGTCACGGCCTCGCCTTTCTTTATCTAAAATCTAGTGCGAAATACGGCGTCGGGGCGGTTGGGTCACTGTTCCTGGCCCTACGGGGCTGGGAATGGGGACCCCCGCGGGTATCATCTGCTGCCGGTGGTTGTACCTGTCCTGTTGTAAGCCTCTCGCCTTTCCGCACTAGGCAGTTGATGAGGCTCAGCTACAGAGCCAGTAGCAGGCTTGTGCATTTTCTTTGTCGTCTTCGTACAGTTGCAACAACAACACCGTCGGCTGCACTATTCCAGTCAGTGCTGCTGGTCGATTCTTGTCAGGCTTCAACGTTTTGTGTAGAGAAGGGCAAAATGGCTCACTTCAGTGAGCGGCTCGAAACGGTACTCCTTTGAACGGCGCGTAAAAAAATCTGTAACTGCGACTGGGTGACCGGCTCGCTCAGGGGCAAACCTGCAGTATTATTTAAATGCAGCGTTATTATAATTCAGCACGCGCTTTGTAGCTTGAGTCCGTGCTAGTCCTTTTTTTTTTTCAGATTAGCGTTTTTATGGACCTCCTCCCCCTCCCTCTTTCTTGGTTTATCTCTATCATTTCTCAAGTATTCTTATAATCGGCCGTTTGTTCAACTTTGCGGCAGTTTTCAAGGCCCATGGGTGTGAGCCCCTTATGGCTCACAGAATAGGTGCCCATTGAAGAAAGCCCTCCATCCAATGGCGTCAACCTGTGCGCTAAAGGGGAAGCTAGGCAGAAAAAGGGAGACATGCCTTCGTTACCATGCCACGGTGCGTATTTTTCAGAGTAAGGGCGGGGTGGTGTGAAGGGAGGGGTGGAATGGAGAGAAAGTCAGTGAGAGCCCATTATCCATGGGAAGATGACAAAAGCCCGTAATATTCTCTTTCGTGCTGGGTCTTCTAAGCAGAGCCCCAAAATATTGTCCTTGAATGTGGTATACACTTCGATTTCACATTACGTCACGGGAACTGGTCTACGCCATTGGATGGAGGGCTTTCTTCAATGGGCACCTATTCTGTGAGCCATAAGGGGCTCACACCCGTGGGCCTTGAAAACTGCCGCAATTTTGAACAAACGGCCGATTATAAGAATACTTGAGAAATGATAGAGATAAACCAAGAAAGAGGGAGGGGGAGGAGGTCCAAAAAAACGCTAATCTGAAAAAAAAAAAGGACTAGCACGGACTCAAGCTACAAAGCGCGTGCTGAATTATAATAACGCTGCATTTAAATAATACTGCAGGCTTGCCCCTGAGCGAGCCGGTCACCCAGTCGCAGTTACAGATTTTTTTACGAGCCGTTCAAAGGAGTACCGTTTCGAGCCGCTCACTGAAGTGAGCCATTTTGCCCTTCTCTACACAAAACGTTGAAGCCTGACAAGAATCGACCAGCAGCACTGACTGGTATAGTGCAGCCGACGGTGTTGTTGTTGCAACTGTACGAAGACGACAAAGAAAATGCACAAGCCTGCTACTGACCTTCTTTGATGGGTATTTTCCGCTCGGTTCTTGAGTTGTATCAGATCATAAATGTATTTGTCGACTAAACAGCTTACGCTTTGACACTTTCCGCTACCGCTTTGGAGGGTCGAGACCTGAATATCTGCACCCCGGTAAACGACGATTGGGCCATGCGTCACCATCCGCTGGTTGGCGGTGTCACATAGGAGCCAGGAAAGAGAATTATTGCAATTGAGAGAGGATCACCACCCTGGAATTTGTATTCATAACATAAATACGAAGCATAGTACAGATGGAAGAAATTTTAGCGTTCTAACTGAACAAAAAAAGTGACAACTGAAAGAAAATACCAGCACTAAATTTAGAATACCATACTACTAATTCAAACCAGGTATGAGAGAGTTGACACAGCGGTCGAGATCCAGTCCAACTTGAGTGTCTCGCTGACGAAGTCGGCTCCCTCGAGGGGGTCAGTGCTGACGGGGCACTGTAAAACGGCCACCACTTCGAGCTGGCTCTCGCCATGCGCGGTGCTCCGCGCCAGCTGCCCAGCACTACGGCGGGTATGCTGAACCGTTTGAGAGGTAGCTGAGCCGTTTTGCCCTTGCCGTTGTCAGATGGGCAGGGGGATTGACACCCGGAAGTGCCGTGCCCCAGAGTCACACATAACTCATCAGCCCATCATCATCCATTCAACACCCCCGGCAAGCCCCCCTCCCCCCCCCCCCAGGGCCAGCTGGGGTCTGGGAGAGCTTTTTAATTCGAGGTGAGGGCCCTACCCGGACAAGGGGGCCGCCGCGCGACGCCCCCACAAAAGTGAGTGGCATCTGACGCAAAGACGGCCTGCAGCGCCATCGTGGCATTGAGCCAACGAGGCGGACCTTCATGACAACGCAACGAGTGCCACTAAGGACGACCATTCCCTGTAATAGGATCATAGCGACGCAGAGAGTGTTCCCCCCTTAACCGAGAAAACCACAGACGGCCCGCACCAAATCATCGAGAACCTCCGCTCGCCAAGAATGCGATGTTCCCGCTGCAGGCAGAACCAGACCTTTTTCCGTACCTTTGCAGTTACTTCATGGAGGCCCGGAACTCTGCTGTTATATGCGACCGCGCAGCGTGCCAGTCATACTTGGTACGCACACTCCACGAGCCGGAGGACGAACTGGTTAACGGCTACGCCTGGTAACGGACTCAGGTATTGCACAGTCTGGTACGGTATACCCGAAAGCTGGAAGAGATTAGCTACACGTCGGAGAAGCGCTTCCGGAAGAAGACACTGCGAACATATGTGCACAGTGTCCTCTCTACCACCACAACTCGGACAAATTGGTCGCAAGCTGGTACGTGTAAACGCCGGAGCCTTAATGGGGAGGACTCCCCTGGCGAAGCGGTACATAAAGGACGCTCTGCTTGCTTCCGAAAAATCCGCTGTGATATACCGCCAGCTGGGCTTAACATTGACAAGGTCGTACTTGCGGAGGTGAGGGGGGAGACTGGGAGTCAGAAGCCTAATTCCTTTAGGGGAACCGAAACCCCATCAATGTCCGCCTCCGCCTTACGGAGACGCTCAAGGCAGGCTGCCTGAGCATAAAAAGAGGATGGAGAGTCCGACCGTGGCACGCAATGAGAATATGTGCTCTGGGGGAAAAGGCGGAGTCGAGTACTCAGGAAAACGAAGTCAGGCTTCGAGCTAGAGGCATGTCTGAGTTCAATGCCACTTGGGTCCACCTGACGTGCAAGGCTGAGGCTACGATGCCCAGGTCGGAGATGCCAAGGCCTCCCCTGTCCCTAGGCAGCTTCACCACAAGTCTTTTGACCTTGTCCGGAGCTCCACTCCACAAGAAACGGATAAGGATCCGCTCCAGGCGGAGCTTCATCCGCGCCGACAAAGGTGTTACGCCGGTGACATCGGTCAGCACCGAGAACAGGAGGGACCGCGTGGTAGTGGGTGGCCCGAGCCGTGAGCGGACACAAGAGCTTCTCATACTCTCTTGCCCTCAATTCAATTTTATTTTGAGCAGAGGATCAATTCCTACCTGAAAGACCTTTCGAATTGAAGTGAAAACCAAGTGGCGGACTTAACCTTCACGGCAAGACCATGAGCAGGCTGAGTACTGGATGATGCACACCCAAAATAGAGGGTGGCACTCTTCTACCTATTAACCTTAGCCCCACTCGTCTTACAGTACACCTCCATGACATCCAGAACGGAGGAGACAGAAGCCTCGTCCAGGATGACAATCTCAACGGAAAACGTAGAAGCCTAACACATAAAGAGAATTTATTGGGTACATACATACATGCAAAAACGCACATTACTCACAAAACAAAGCACCATATAAAACACTATAGGTTACATATGCATAATAAACTAAATATACCATAATTCCCCAGAGAGGGGAAAACAGTATTAACGAGGGACGACAGGCATCTCAAGTCTGCTGCCTCGTACAACATAGAAGCGCGTGTGCCAGCGCCGCAGAAACCGTGTCTCGCCGTCAGTTAACAAGAGTCGACCAGTCGCAGACTGACTGATAGTGGAGCTGATGGCGGCATCTACAGGTGCCTGAATGTCATACTAGATAACTTACTATTACGCACAAGTCAGGTTTGGCACTTTTCTTGGCAGTCCTGAAAATTATTGTTCACAGATGATGATTATGAATTTTTCCGGCCTCAATACTTACAGAATAAACACTTGTTATCTAACTTTTTGTTTGCAACAGAAAGAAGTATGACATGTTTACAACAAGCAGCGCTTTAAACTGAGGTGCCCTTTTTAGCCACTACCTTTAAAACGCAGACAAAAAACTCCAGATAAGAAGCGTTTGTTTTGTAAGACACAAGCCCGAATAATCTCATAATCGTTAACTGTACAAGGAAAATTTCAGAACTGGAGAAAAAATTCAGTAACGTGACGTCCGTGGTGGCACGTTGTCTGGTATGGTATTCAGACACTGATTTCACTGATTTATTTATAGGAAAGGAAAGGCGCGGTAACTGTCTCACTTGATTTCTGTGGACATCTGTGCATGCAACCGTAGGACGAGGTGGAGGAGGTGCGGAAGGGTGGCAGTTCCTGGCTACGGGGTTGGGACGGTAGGTCAACGCCGCTTGCAAGGGGGGGGGGGGGATTTTTTATCTGTTGTAGGCTGTCATTGCACCGGCCACTGCTTAGGTGGTGGACGACGGCTGTTGTTGCGGCGCGCGTCTCTCTCCCTCTTCGTTGGTTGGTTGGTTCACAGGGAGGGAAAGGCACAGTATCTGTCGCACTTGCTCTGTGGACACCTGAACCGCGCCGTAAGGGAAGGGAGGAAGGTGGGAGTGAAATGCGATGGGAGCGAAAGGCAGCGATGGAGGCGAAACGAAGAGGCGTCCGTGTTCTGTGCGATGTCGGCGCACGTTAAAAACCCCAGGTTGTCGAAATTATTCCGTAGCCCTCCACTACGGCTCCTCTTTCCACTTTCACTCCCACCTTCCTCCCTTCTCTTACGGCGCGGTTGAGGTGTCCACAGAAAACAAGTGAGACGGTTACCGCGCCTTTCCCTTCATATAAATCAATCAGTGAGGTGGCTCAGCTACAGAGCCAGTAGCAGGTCCGTGCATTTTCTTTTCCTTTTCCTACAGCCACAACACCGTAGGCTTTACTGCCAATTAGTGCTGCTAGTCGTGCTGGAAAACGGGAGTAAACTACACTCATTTAGCTCGGAACGCATTGTGCTGCTCCCAAAGGAGGGTATGACCGTAGGGAGTCCATGATCGTGGCGTCCAATAGCCCTCCTCAACACGGACTACAAAGCTGGTGGCCACAATTCTTGTTCGAAGACTACGGGTTAAATTGCAAGACTTGATAAGCCCGTACCAGTCCTGGTCGGTTCCTGGATGGTCCGTGTTTGCTGCACTAGCTCTGAGAGATGTATTCTCAAACGCTTGCGCTAAAGGCCTAGCGGGAGCCTTTGTTGCCCTAGATCAGGTCAAAGCCTTCGATAGCATTGAGCACAGCTATTTGATCGCTGTGCTGCGCTCTTTTTGTCTGTGCGAAGAGTGAGTGAGTGAGTGAGTGAGTGAGTGAGTGAGTGAGTGAGTGAGTGAGTGAGTGAGTGAGTGAGTGAGTGAGTGAAAAAACTTTATTGAGGTCGTTTGGTTAGTCTCGGAGAGTCTTCCTGCAGCCGCTTCTTCGCCACCGTTGGAGACTCCTTAGCACGGGTGGTTCCCTCATTCCAGGGCTCCACTGGTCCTGGCTACCTCGCATGCGTGCTGCACCAATGCCCTTTAGGGGGTGAGCTCGCAGCTGGTTAGCAGGCCCTCCCATTGCTCCGCACTCGGGTTAGTTTGTTTGTGGAAAGTGTAGTTGTGTTTACACTCCGCACCAGGGGCAGCTATCTCTATACTGTGTGAGAATTTATCCGCCTTGTCCGTTCGCTCTATCCGGATCTTACAAGTGAGCTCCTTCTAAATGGTGGCATTGCAGGTAGATTTCCTGTTTCACGGCGAGTTCGGCAGGGTGTCCCCTATCGCTG
>JAJIZL010043290.1:0-13255 GCA_023969395.1 Amblyomma maculatum
GGGGGGCGATATACAACAGAGATCACTTGGTTTCGATTTTGCAGTGTTAAAACTTCATAATCTTCTGTAACCTCACTAATATTAGGCAGAATGTGGCATCTTTTGCACGCGAGAGTATAGATAGCGACACCGCCGCCTCGTTTATTTGGTCTGTTAAGGAAGAAGGTTTCGTAACCGGGTAATTCCAACATCTTGCAGCCAGATTGATACCATGTTTCAGTGAGCATCAAAACCGTAAATTCAAAAGTGAACTGTCTTAACAAGAACGTGATTTCTTCTTCCTTATTTCCTACTGAGCGGGCATTAAAGTGCAGGGCAGTTTCACACCTTCGGTCCTTTAGTTTCACCTGTTGTGGTAGTGCAAGTTCGTGATAGGCCATTTTTCTTTAATTGTTACTGAATACCAAGCAGAAGGACGCCCCATTTCAATTGCTAGGTGAGCTATGAATATCGCCTGTTTCTAACTCAGCACGACTGCTTTCCGAAGAGAAGATCTTGATAAGGTCTTTGTCGCTGGTTATCGGCATAACCGCCGAGCCATCAGATTGCCTCATGAAAATTTTTCCATTTTGCGACCAGACAGACTTCCACTGATGCTCATACTTTTTTTAACAGCGTATGCAAGCAGTTTCTTTTGTGCCGGGCAGAGGTGTTCGTTTACGTATATAGGGTCAGAAGTTTCTATCCCAACATCAGTGTTTGTCAGCCTCATTTTTTTGGCTTTCTGAAGTACCTTGTCGCGTTTGGCTTGAGACCGGAACTTAACCACAATATTCGACTTGTCTGCCTTACGTGTCGGCACTCTATGACAGGCTTCAATATCCCGTTCTTCAATAGGCTCACTAATGGCAGTTCCTATTTTTGAAACTATGTCAAACACATACTCGCTGTCATTTTTGTTGACTCCTTGAATTTCTAGGTTGGCTCTTCTCGAGTATTGCTCAGAAAGAATACGTCGCTTCTCCAGGTCAAGCATTTTACCTTCCACACTCGTGTGCAATGACTGAAGGGTCTCATTTTCTTCAGCAAGGTTCTTGTTTTTAGCGATGTCTGCATTTAGCTTTTCCTCAAGCTCTCTGATAGAGTCATGTGCAAACTCGATGCTTTTAATTAGGCCTTGTTTTTCACTCCGGTCTTTCTTCAGGTTGTCGGTTACATCCCTAAACGTACCAATACATTCTTTGGTTTTAGATGTCGTGGAGGCGTCCGCAGCACCCCGAGGTAGCGAGGAGCGGGCGAGCATGTGGGCAGCCTCGTTGCCGGCCAGACCGGCGTGTGCTGGTGTCCAGATTATGGTCACGCTTTCGGCGAGAAACGACTCGTTCAGAATTTTTGCAGCACGATTGCTGACTCTACCCTTGCTAAAATTCCTAACCGCCGCTTTGCTATCGCTGATGACGTGTTTCACGCCTGGTCGTGCGATGTCGGCGCACGGTAAATATCCCCAGGTGGTCAAAATTACTCTGCAGCTCTCCACTACGGCTCCTCTTTCTCTCTTTCTACTTTCACTCCCACCTTCCTCCCTCCCCTTACGGCGCGGTTGAGGTGTCCACAGAAAACAAGTGAGACAGTTACCGCGCATTGCCCTTCCTATAAATCAATCGATCTTACTTTGCATAGAACACGGACGCCTCTCCTTTTCACCCCGATAGAAACGCCACCGGCGGTCGAGTTCGCTAAGCCGCGCGACGTCCTACAGAAAAACGAGGAGGATGCCCTTGAGGTCGTCCTTCGCCAAATTATTAAGCGTGCCTTGGACCTCCCTATAACTGCTTCAAACAGGCCTCTTATGGCCCTTGGGGTGGTGAATGCTTTCCGGGAGCTCCGGGAGGCGCACTTACAAACCAGTATACGCGTTTATTGCAAACGGAGTCGGGTCGCCGCCTTCTTGCTCGACTCCGTATCTAACACACCACTCATCAAAGACAGGTTTCGCATCTGAGAACTGTGGGGACACGCCCTCTGTGTGTGAGCTGTTCCAGCCAGTATGTCACACAAAGATCATAATGGTCGGCATCTGGCACGGGCGGACGCCCTAGCCCGACATTATGGCAACAAAATAGGTGTATTCTACGCGGACGCCTTCAGCCCTCACCACGGGTGAAAGTACACGGCCGCTGTAGTTCACAACAGCAAAACGGTTAATAGTATCATCTTCAGAGACCACAGGACAACACACGCTGATGAGCTAGTGGCGTTTCCTCTGGCGGCCTCACACTCCGATTCAAAATTCATAATTACCGACACGCGAGAAGCCTGTCGGAACGTCCAACAGGGCTGGACTGCCTTCCTAGCCTATAAAAACTACTCAAATTGCATATAGGATACGGACCCCGCACACTGTTACCTTATGTGGGCCCCTGCTCATCATGGTTTTGCAGGAAACGAGGCAGCAGACGCAGCCGCCCGCGCCCTCCCTCACCGGGCTGTTTTCTCCTCAACACCCGGTCAGGAACCCTACTTTAATCCTGTCTACACCTTCAAAGATATCACGACGTGTTATTAGAATTGTCATCTCCTTTACTCCAGCCCATGTAAAGGTCTCAAAAAGGCGGATGAACGGTTCCTTTTCTGCCTTTTCACCAATACCCTGCTGTGCCCGGCAGCCATAAAACATTTTGACCCCTCCTTAGTGGCAGCTGCTCACATTGTGATGTGGTGTCTTCTTGCATCTATCACAAGGTGTGGGTCTGCCCCTCGCATTCGTCTATTCCCCATTTCTCCAACCCAACCCGGGAGGACTGGGAGGCGATCCTGCTCGGCTGCCACGATTTACAGGCACAACAAGCCTTAGACGGTCGGACGCGCCCGGGCGGCGGCAACCGCCACTGGGGTTCCAAACTAGGGAACTCCACCTAGTGCTTGTAATGATCGATGACTTATGGGCTGATACAAACATACCGCCTGGCCCTTGTATAACCACTAAATGTTCTTACCACCACCGGCTCCGTCTTTCTCCACTTCACGTACAGTGAGCAAGAGAGAGCGGTATTGAACACATATCGGTTGTTGTGTTGTGCTACAAAACTAAATCTGTGATTGAGGCTATTTGGGCTATACACTATAAGTGTGGTGGATACTGCGCGTTTCTTTTCCTGTTAAGCAATTTACATTTACTTTACATGTTTGCGCTGTTCGCTGAGAGCAACAATTTACTCCGCCTCTCCTTTAATGTAAATGCTATAAGCTCTTCGCAAACAACATAAATGATGCACCTCGATTACGCTAATAGACGTCTTACTGTGTGCCTCCACTGTCCTTCTCTTACATTGACAGAATAGAGCGCCACATTTCGATTATTATACTTCAACATAAGATATGGTATGTCATTAAATAATCAGATAACAATCTCCAATATGTTTTACTGGTGTGACTTTATGGGCATACATAAAGCTTGCAGCCGTACAACAACTTCCAATAATGCGAAGAATGTACAAAATTGTAGGTAATCTATATTTTTGAATTGCAGTGGCTTGCAAACCACAGTTATTGAATCAATTGCTGTATTTGAAGCTGACAGTTGTTGATTCTTATGGGAGTGCTATTCTCCCTTAGAATGCAACAGCTCCTAAAGTCTATATTAATTTTTGGCACAGCAGGATGCGCATACATAGTTACGCCCTATGAATAACCTAACTGTAAAACGCTATGAATTAAAAGCCACCAAAACCAGCATCTCATTTTTTTCATTCACTCTAGCCGTTTACACAGCAGCTGAGCTCCTTTCATGTAAGCGGAAGTCTCCGTACTCGTAAACAACTGCCAGCACACTTCGTTTTGAAGCGAAACGCTTTACTAGGCCAGTCAGCACCGGGTCTGGCGAGTGTGTGATCACTTTTAGCCACAGCTGCGCATGCGCGAAATCGCCGAGTGACGTCACTAGGAGAGGCGCAGATGTTTGAAGCGAACAGCTTCACTACGAGGGTCGGAGGTGAGCTTCGCGTATGCCGTATGCCGTGACGTCACAGACAAGGCCATATGCGCAGCCCCCTCAACAAGCTCTGCCGGCGTTGCCTAGCAACGCTTAAAAAGTGTGCGACTCCTCCTCATTAAAAAAATTTGCATCCATCTGGGAATCGAATCTCCATCCCTTGGAGCCCCAGCCGAGCGCTTTACTGCTGTGCCACGGTTTTGTTTCTTCTTTATTGCCTAATTAAAATGTGTAACATTTGATACTGCGGTCCCACGCCACGGGTCGTGAAGCGCTGCTTATAATTCCGCTTGTGTACCGTAAGGATGTTGTGCCTGGATAGCGGGATTCCGCGCGTGACAGATACTGCGTTGGGCGCGCAATTTTAATGTACCGCAGACTAAAATAGTCACTCAATTAGGGTGACGTCAAGGATGGGACGTCATCCATCTGCCGGAAATAGCGGATGCCCGACTCCTGCACATGTGGGAGGCCAAACAGGGCATGGAACGTCGACTTAAAAGGCAAGGCAGAAACAACAAAAACTCAGAAGAAGACTGGCGCGTCATAACAAAGAAATCGAAGATTACGCCTTTAAACTATGTGAACAAAATTGGACTAACAAATGTGGCGACATGGAAAGGAATATGAACCTCCCGCAGATGTGGAATATCCTAAGACATTTAACAGACCCTGAAACGTCCAAAACACAAGCACGAGTCAAAATGGCTAAGGTTAGACACGCATGCGAAGAGCAGGACGATGACATATTCATGAAGAAACTCGTCGAGACATACATTGGGGACACCGAAATTAGAGAGCTACCCGACTACCAGGGAATTCCAAATGAGAAGTTAGATGCGCCCATCACGAGAGCTGGAGGGCGGAGATAGCGAAACTCAAAACTAAGTCAGCTCCAGGGCCAGATGGAGCCACGAATAAGATGCTCAGGAATTTAGATGACAACTCGATAGAGGCCCTTACCAGCTACATGCAGAAATGCTGGGCAAAAGGGGAGATCCCGCCGCTGTGGAAAGAGGCTACCGTGATCCTGATCCCAAAATCCGCGAAGCAGCCGAAACTGGAAAATCTCCGGCCTATATCGCTCACGTCATGTGTAGGAAAGTTAATGAAACACATAATTCAGACCAGAATTTCAAATTATATGGAGGAAAAAGAGAAATGGCCAGACGAGATGTATGGCTTCAGGCCCCATCTGAGCACACAGGACGTCATACTGCGGCTGCAGCAAGACATAATTCCAGAACCAAAGATGCGAAAGTCATTATGGGACTGGACCTAAAAAGGGCCTTCGACAACGTCAAGCACGAGGCCATCTTGGAAGGGCTCCAGCAGGCAGGAATAGGGCTAAAAACTTATCGCTATGTCAGAAATTTCTTAACGGACCGCACGGCGGTTATAACTTTCCAGGAAATACAATCTGGGGTGATCAGGCTAGGTAACAGGGGGACACCTCAGGGATCGGTACTGTCACCCACTCTTTTCAACATAGCCATGAGAGGGTTCCCGAAGGAATTGCGGAAAATTGGGAATTACAACTTAAATTACAGCCTGTACGCGGACGACATCAATCTGTGGATCAATAGAGGGAGCGACGCAGAGAAACGCTGCAGGCGGCAGCAGATGTCATCTCTAAGTACGCGGCGGACAGAGGACTTAAATGTTCGCCTGAAAAATCAGAAATATTCGCGTATAATGACAAGGCACTCAGGAACAAACCTCCCTCTGACCCACAGGTGTGCGTGGAAGGAAGGGAGATACCAAAACTAGAGAAAATACGAGTATTGGGACTCCACTTACAAACGCACGGAAGGAACACGATCACCATTAAAAAGTTAGAAAAGGAAAAAACCTCCTGATATTGGTACAAGCCTTCATCATTAGCAGAGTGGGCTACGCTACGCCATATCTGAACCTAAAGGCAGATGAGAGCAGAAAGATACACGCGCTCATCAGTAAAACTGCAATCCAAAATGTCAGTAGGGGGAGGGTCAACCCCTTCACCACCAAAATATTAACACAAGGAGTGGTTGATAGGACGATCAACATCATCTGACCCCGGCGCACGAGTCTGTCAGGGGTAACGAGGCGGCCCACAGTGCAGCTCGAGATCTCTACCTCCGAGCTGTACAGGATGGCTCGGCTCAGGCAGAACATAATAGAGAAGGGCGATTAATCTCGTATCAAGACATTACAGAACTCTACAGGCAATGCCGGAGGCGTTTCCCCCCACCAAATACGGCTTTAAATAGAGGTCAGGCAATGGCGTGGGACGCCTGCAGACTGGAGTATACCCAAACCCAGTACTAAATAAACATATCCGATCGGACTGCGAGGACGATAAATGTAAAAAGTGTGGGGCGAGAGGAACCCTCGACCATATAATTTGGGAGTGCGCTTACTCCCCAGGCAGGGCGCAAAACATTAGCAGTAGGGAAGCTTGGGAAACCTTATTGCGAAGCTCGGACCCTGAGCTCCAACTCACCGCCGTCCAACTGGCAGCAGAGGCCGCCGGCGAAACCAAACCGGCCAGCATCTAATGCGACCATCCCGTGCGGCTGGGCCGCTAAGTCCCCCCTTACAGGGGGGTGAGACAGAGCGGCCCAGGCGGTGTGGTCCTTCTCTGTTGGACAATAAAAGTTTTCAACAAAAACAACAACAACATCCATCTGCTGTCAGCTATGAGGAGCAAGCGGGAACGAGTACGCTCCAATGCCGCCGGGTGGCGCATCTTGCCTTCTGCTAGTGTAACGGGAAGCTAATGCTAGATTTCTGCGAGCGACACGATCTAGTTATAGTAAATAGAGAAACAAAATGTGAAGGCCAAATCACATGGCAATTCCGCAACAGGCAGACGACCATTGACTATTGTCTAATGTCGCAGTAAATTTATAGCAAGGTCACAAAAATGGAAATAGACGAAGAAGGGGAGTGTAGTCTGGAAAGTGATCATAAA
This sequence comes from Amblyomma maculatum, assembly GCA_023969395.1. Classification (NCBI taxonomy): domain Eukaryota; kingdom Metazoa; phylum Arthropoda; class Arachnida; order Ixodida; family Ixodidae; genus Amblyomma; species Amblyomma maculatum. Next base: position 6,888 of record JAJIZL010043290.1, read on the forward strand.
CGTATTAGTCTGCAGATGGGGCCCTTGATGAAAAGAGAAATGGAACTTAGACAAAATGTAAACGCAAAATTAAACGACGATCAAATAGAGCAGATAGAAGCAGACATAGAGGAAGCAATAGAGAAAAGCCCCATGGAATACTGGGATTATGAACAGGTAGAACTACTCATAAGGAGTAAAATTCAGTTGGTTAAAGTAGCAAACCGCTGGAATGGAAAGAGGAAGCCACGGAGCTGGTGGAATAAGGAAATCAGGGAAGCTATTGAACAACGACGGGCTGCTTCAAGGGAACACCGAATGGCAAAGAAAGCACAGGCTTCTCAGGAGGAAATCGACAAAAAATGGGAATCATATCGACGAAAGAAACTTCAAGTGCAGGCCCTCGTCCAAAGTAAAATAAGACAGTCCACCGGTCGCTGAATGGCTGATATACACGATGCCTCTAGAGGCGGAGCAAGAAAATTCTGGAACCATATAAGCTGGCTAGGGAAGAAGAATCAAAGAAAGCAAGATCGGATTCAAGATAACGAGGGAAATTGTTTAAAGAGAGACAACGCAGTGAACTACATTAAATCAGTTATAGCCGAGTCATTTAAGAACGACGATAGGGTAATCTCCGCAAATCAGGAAGCAACACAAGGTAGCAGAATACAAAGAACCTTAGTACTGACCAATCTAAACTGGAAAAAGGCAGAAAAAAATATTCCTAAAAACACATCTACAGGAATAGATGGAATTCCGATCAAGCTGATTAATGAACTCGGTCCAAAAAGTAAGGAAACATTGTTAAAAGCTTTGGAAACAGTCATAGCGAATAAGCAAATTCCGGACAGCTGGCGGCAGAGTAAAATGAATTTGATTTATAAAGGGAAAGGAGAAAGGATGCACATAAAATCCTACAGGCCGATTACCATAACATCTGTAATGTACAGGTTAGCCATGCAGGCGGTGAAATTAAAGGTGCCAGCATGGGTTGAAAGTAACAAGATACTCGGAGAACTTCAGAACGGCTTTAGAAATGGTAGGCGCTTAGATGATTGCCTGTTCGCGCTTACCCAATGCATCGAAAAATCTAGAGTGGAAAATAGGCCTTTGTATTTGGCCTTCCTGGACATAAACGGGGCGTACGACAACGTAAGCAAGGAACTCCTGTGGAACATATTAAAAGAAGGTATCGGTTATGAGATAATAGAGTTCCTACAGGAAATATACCGGGATAACAAAGTAGAAATTACGTGGGAACGGATAGGAAGTACGGAGGATGTCAAAGTATGCAAAGGATTAAGACAAGGCTGTCCTCTATCACCGATGGTGTTCATGCTTTATATGATAAACCTGGAACGGAGGATACAAGACAGTAACCTAGGTTTTAACCTGTCATACAGATTAGGTGGAAAGGCGGTAGAGCAGCGCCTCCCCGGTTTGATGTATGCAGACGATATTGTGCTGCTAGCTGAGAGTCTGGAAGAATTGCAAACTCAAGTTAAGTATTGCGGAGACGAAGGGGACGCTCTAGGCTTCAGTTTTAGCGCAGTTAAGTCGGGTCTGATGATTTTCAACGGCTCAACTGATCAGGGTCCTAAAATTCAAGGCCTCGAAATACCTAGAGTAGCAGAATATAAATATTTGGGGGTATGGGTAAACGAAAGATTGGCATACATTGGAAAGCATGAGCAATTACTTAAGGCCAAAGGGCGAAGGAATGCCGGGGTAATGAAGCATAAGCCATTGTGGGGATACAATAGGTATGAGGTATTGAGGGGTATTTGGAAAGGAATTATAGTGCCCGGACTTACTTTCGGAAAGGCGGTTTTGTGCCTAAAATCAGAGGTACAGTCGACATTAGAAACAAATCAGAGATCCGTTGGACGATTAGCACTAGGTGCCCACGGCAAAACTACAAACGAGGCGGTACAGGGAGATATGGGCTGGGCATCTTTCGAAGTACGGGAAGCTCAGAGTAAAATATTATGTTAGGAACGCCTGAGGAAATTAGACAGTAACAGATGGGCAGCTAAGGTATTTAAATACCTGTACCTAAAAAAGCGTTGACTCACAATGGAGGAAAAGAACTAGGAAACTAACTAGTAAGTATGCTAGTAACAAGGACGGAGAAATAAAGAGCATTAAGCAACAGGTGAAAAACACAGAAGGTAAAAATTGGATAAATTCGATCTAAAAAAAAACAGTGTGTGGAATTATACCGAAAGTGGAAAATGCAGATCAGGAAGGAAGATTTCTTTGATAACTCAAGAGGCAGTGCCCTACTTTTTGATGCTAGATCTGGGTGCCTTAGAACACGCAGCTACAAAAAGAAGTTTAACAATGGAGATGACGCATGTGCTGTATGTGGAAACTCCAGTGAAACAATTGACCATATTATACTCGAATGCAATGGTATCCATCCGGAAGTTGATGCGGGCGCAATCACTGTTCCTGAAGCTCTGGGGTTTAGAGATAACAGTGGCCGGGTGAATAAACCGGCGATGGAAACTAGCAAAAAACGGCTGGTAGATTGGTGGCCTAAAAGCAGAGAAGTGACATAATGTTAGTAATGTAGGAGCAAAATTTAATAAATAGAATGATGGTTTAGTTAACCATTCTAAATCAGTAATTAAGATATATGGAGAAAAATGAGCATGGTAGCTACTGCTACCACCCCGTTTAAAGGGACGCTCATATATTCCATCCATCCATCCCTTCCATCCACCCATAGTCAGCTGCCTCGATGCGCGCCCGCTTCGCAGAGGGCGCGCGCATCGAAGCACCCTTTGACAGCCGTGTTGACAGCCGTGTAGTGCGGACGCGTGTTCCATCGCTCCTCCGATTGCACGTGGCTACCGGAAGCGGACGGACTGGCGACAGCGGGAGCTTCCGAAGCGTCAAATAGATGAGTTCTTTCTTTTATTAACTTTATTTCTTTTTCAGCTAGTTAGGTTAGGTGCAGCCTAAAGAATAGATTTTAGCTCTTGGTCCTAGCGGCCTGGTTTTTCGTGCCGGCAGCTAGGTTTCCTTGGCGTTCATTGTTTAGCTTTCTTGTTTAGATAGATATTTTTCTTTCTAGGCTATTGGCATTCGCATATTTGGTTTTAACGCGTGTTTGCTAGTTGTTTCTTGTGTCTTCTTTTGGCAATTTGTATATTCTAAGAATTCGTAACAGTTATAGCTCAGTCGATGAGCGCTTAAGATGTGCAATCAAAAGAAGGTAAATTGTACTCAGTCTGAGGCGCAGGTTAATCTCAAAGAAACGCGTTTTGATTCTGTAGGTGAAGCGGAAGGCAGCGATTTTTTGTGTCGGTGTTGCGTACTGAATGACGTCTAGATAAATTTGATCAAGAAAGGGGCAGTTTAGTGTCTCGTGTGGGGGATTTAGAAAATGAAGTACGTTTGCTAAGGACGGAAAATCAGAAACTGCTTGGACAGCTTACTCAGATTGAAAAGAAAGGGGCCGACTTTGTCCTTGGAACCAACAAGGACGAACATTCCAATGCGGGCCACGTGGCTGGGGCAGGCGGATCCGAACCGTCGGAGTTATTTAGAAGCAGCTACTACGCCGGAAAAAAAGGAAGAAGTAAGGAAGAATGAAAATCCCAGAGATAAGGACACAGATAACCCAAAGCAGGAGCCAACAGTTGGGAGAGGGAGAGAGAAGGCCCAGGTGCTTATCGCCGGAGATTCTAACATAAACAGGTGCAAGCGAGATATCTTGGAACGTGTAAGGGGTGATAAGAGAGTGTTGGTTGGAGCCTTGCCAGGGAGAACAATGAGGGCTGTACTAAAAGAGAGTAAAAATAGGCTGTTGAAGGATTCCGCAGAGCGCAGTATGGTAATAGTAGCCGCGGGCCTAACCAATGTCCTAAATGGTGACGCTGCAAGAGTGGTGGAAAATTTAGCTAAGGGAGTTGAGGAGATCAGGGAAATAGCATAGCAGACGCAGATAGTTGTATGCACAGTACCAGAGGTGCTAGGACTGAACGGAAAGATGGAAAAGGACGTGGTGACAGTTAATCAGGACATAAGAAAGTTAAGCCTGGAGAAGCGTTTCGAAGTGGTCGAGGTAAACAGGGAGGTACATAAAGCAGGTTTTGATAAGGCTTTTCAGCGAGATGGCATTCATTTTAACAGAAGGGTCGGAGCAGAGATCGGCTGGCGCTTGGCAGGCAGGGCTGTAGCTTTTTTAGGGGGTCCGTGAGGACTCCGTGCACAGAGGTAGTTAGAAGTGAAGCAGAAGAAAGTGTAATAATGGAGGCTGAGCCCCCAAAAATGGCAAAGAGTAGGTCGAGAAAGAAAAGTACAAAAAAGAAATTTAACACTAGGATCAGCTACATAAACATGCAAGGAGGTAGAAAAAGAGCGAAATGGCTAGAGATATAACAGCAGTTGAAGGATGACAAAATAGGTGTGTACGCTCTTTGCGAGACTCATCTCAGGGATCTAGAAGATCCGCCGTTTATAGAAGGCTACGTCTGGGAAGGGTGCAACAGAACGAGAACGGAAAGAAAGGGTGGAGGGGTAGGTATGTTGATACACGAGGGAACAAATTGGCAAAGAATTAAATCATCTTGTAAAGAACATATCTGGGTTTCAGGAACCATGGCATAAGGACATGGCTAGGGGTAGTTTATTTAGGAACAGAAAATCAAGGCAGGCAAGAAACAGGGATCTTGTTGAATGTCTCAGTGACGATATAAGCCAGTTTGGAAACGGGGCCAATATTATTCTGCTGGGGGACATGAACGGCCACATCGACGATCTGGATGGATACACGGATTGTAAAGGGAAGCTAATGCTAGATTTCTGTGGGCGACACGATATAGTTATAGTAAATAGAGAAACAAAATGTGAAGGCCAAATCACGTGGGAATTCCGCAACAGGAAGACGACCATTGACTATTGTCTAATGTCTCAGGAAATTTATAGCGAGGCCACAAAAATGGAAATAGACGAAGAAGGGGAGTGTAGTCTGGGAATTGATCACAAACGTATTAGTCTGCAGATGGGGCCCTTGATGAAAAGAGAAATGGAACTTAGACAAAACGTAAACGCAAAATTAAACGACGATCAAATAGCGCAGATAGAAGCAGACATAGAGGAAGCAATAGAGAAAAGCCCCATGGAAGACTGGGATTATGAACAGGTAGAACTACTCATAAGGAGTAAAATTCAGTAGGTTAAAGTAGCAAACCGCTGGAATGGAAAGAGGAAGCCACGGAGCTGGTGGAATAAGGAAATCAGGGAAGCTATTGAACAACGACGGGCTGCTTCAAGGCAACACCGAATGGCAAAGAAAGCACAGGCTTCTCAGGAGGAAATTGACAAAAAATGGGAATCATATCGACGAAAGAAACTTCAAGTGCAGGCCCTCGTCCAAAGTAAAATAAGACAGTCCACCGATCGCCGGATGGCTGATATACACGATGCCTCTAGAGGCGGAGCAAGAAAATTCTGGAACCATATAAGCTGGCTAGGGAAGAAGAATCAAAGAAAGCAAGATCGGATTCAAGATAACGAGGGAAATTGTTTAAAGGGAGACAACGCAGTGAACTACATTACATCAGTTATAGCCGAGTCATTTAAGAGCGACGATAGGGTAATCTATGCAAATCAGGAAGCAACACAAGGTAGCAGAATACAAAGCACCTTAGTACGGACCAATCTAAATTGGAAAAAGGCAGAAAAAAATATTCCTAAAAACACATCTACAGGAATAGATGGAATTCCGATCAAGCTGATTAATGAACGCGGTCCAAAAAGTAAGGAAACGTTGTTAAAAGCTTTGGAAACAGTCATAGCGAATAAGCAAATTCCGGACATCTAGCGGCAGAGTAAAATGAATTTGATTTATACAGGGAAAGGAGAAAGGATGCGTCATAAAATCCTACAGGCCGATTACCATAACATCTGTAATGTACAGGTTAGCATTGCAGGCGGTGAAATTAAAGGGGGCAAGCATGGGTTGAAAGTAATAAGATACTCGGAGAACTTCAGAACGGCTTTAGAAATGGTAGGCGCTTAGATGATTGCCTGTTCGCGCTTACCCAATGCATCGAAATATCTAGAGTGGAAAATAGACCTTTGTATTTGGCCTTCCTGGACATAAACGGGGCGTACGACAACGTAAGCAGGGAACTCCTGTGGAAGATATTAAAAGAAGAAGGTATCGGTTATGAGATAATAGAGTTCATACAGGAAATATACCTGGATAACAAAGTAGAAATTACGTCGGAAGGGATAAGAAGTACGGAGGATGTCAAAGTATGCAAAGGATTAAGACAAGGCTGTCCTCTATCACCGGTGCTGTTCATGCTTTATATGTTAAACCTGGAACGGAGGATACAAGACAGTAACCTAGGTTTTAACCTGTCATA
>JAJIZL010043291.1:5007-20320 GCA_023969395.1 Amblyomma maculatum
AATAATAATAATAATAATAATAATAATAATAATAATAATAATAATAAATTGGTTCACAGGAAAGAAAAGGCGCACTATATGTCACATTTGTTCTGTGGACACCTGAACCGCGCCGTTCAGGTGTCCACAGGTGGGACACCTTTAACGTGAACAAACATCTCACAGCACATGGATGTCAATGCACAAACTCCAGGTGACCTAAATTTTCGGAGCACTTCACTACGGCGTCTGTCTAAATAATTGGTTTACAGGAAGAGAAAGGCGCAGTATGTCACACTTGCTCTGTGGACACCTGAACCGCGCCGTATGGGACGGGAGGAAGGTGGGAGTGAAAGTGGTTAGAGACGGGAGGAAGGTGGGAGTGAAAGTGGTTAGAGAGAAAGAGGAGTCGTAGTGGAGGGCTACGGAGTAATTTCGACCACCTGGGGATCTTTAACGTGCGCTGACATCGCATAGCACACGAACGCCACTTTGTTTCGCCTCCATCGAAACGCAGCCGCCGTGGTCGGGTTCGAACCCGGGAACTCCGGCACAGTAGTCGGGCGTCTCACCACTGCACAAGCCTGAGTTACTTTTGGGCGTTAAACCATTCAAGCTGAACTAAAAAAACGCCGCTGAAAGGAAAACCCCAGCATCATAACTTACTGCTTTATGTCTGCAGATTTCGCAAGCAATCCAATAATATTGACACTTTTCATTTTCAACCACTCATATTGAGTAACGCAGCTAATCATGTGCTAAACCCTACTTCCTATCTTGCAGAAAAATGATCGGCGTGCCGCAGTATCCAATTATTTTAGTCAATATTTTAATATAATATAGGAAATAAATTTAGCCATGGAACACCCTTCGACATTTTCCAGACAAATGTAAAAAAAAAACTAGGACTCAATAAAAAGTTATAGAAAGTTTGTTCTTGTTCACGCGCTAAAGTTTCTCAGAATAATTTTGAAGCATTATGCGTTATTGTCAGCCAAGATAACACTGCCAAAAAAAAATCTTTTCTATAGATGTTTATTCATTTTGCCGGAACCTTGCCGGATGTATATTATTTTTCATTACAGTTTCTGCATATGCGACATTCGTGAGCAGCTTAAATGAAGCTAAAGCATTTACAGTCCCGGCTCTAATGATATAGAGCACGCTTTGGAGATTCAAACTTTTGTGACACATTATCTGATGTGTCAGGACATAAGTAGGTTACTGCACGCGACTGGTTCCCGCACTCCAGCTGCTGAAGATGGGGCTGCGACAGGTAGGTCACCGCTGCTTGCGGCGGGGGCTAGCCTGGCACAGAATTTTTATCTGTTGTAGGCCGTCATTGCACCCACCACCGTTTCGGTGGTGGACGACGGCTGTTGTTGCGGCGCGCGTCTTTCTCTGCCTCTTTTCTTTCTTCTCTATTTTCTCTTCTGTCTGCACGAGGCAGCGGAGGTGGCCCCGCCGGGGTGGTGCAATCGAGGCAATCAGTTCTCATGGGAGACGTGGAAATTAAATAATAAGCTCATTACAGACGATATCTTTAGTAGGAAAGTAAGCGAAGAAATTGACAAAATAGAGTCTAGGGGGGAGATGAAAATATGGCAGCAGTGGGAACTTTGCAAAGAGCAAATAAAAATAGCAGCAATCGAACGGTCAAGCTGTATATGACAAGAAGAGAAGCGTGAGGAGGACAATTTAAGATCCTTGCTGGCTAGACTACTTGAAAAAGAAAGCGATCGAGCATGGTAAATGGATGTACGATATTAGGAAAATAAAAAACAGGATTGAACTGTTCGAAGAGAGCGCTATCGTGGTGCGCTTGTGCGGGCGAAGGCGCAAGATATAGCCGCTGGGGAGACACCGTCGAAACGAGCACTAGGAATCGAGAAGAAGCATGCTCAGCGAAACCACATTGAACTGATCGAATGGGGCGGGACGTTATCTGGAGAAAGCGGTCATATCCAGCAGGCGTTTCTTGAAAATTATAGAACGCTGTTTACAAAGCAAGACGTGGAAGTAAACGCATTCAAAGCAAAGTTTCTGGGCGCTTTACCGCGATTAGATGATGAGCAGAAAGATAGGCTGGAGCTGTCAATAACCGCGTTGGAGGTCGAGCTTGCCATAGAAAAATTGAACCCCGGAAAGTCTCCCGGCCCCGACGGGTTAAGCGCGGCGTTCTACAAAGCATACAAACATGAAATAGTGCCGGTACTGACAGCCGTGTACAACGAGTCCTACAAAGTAAATGAATTGCCCCCGTCTTATGGCAAATCCCACACAGTGTTGATTCCTAAATACAATGAAGCAGATAAGTTACAACAGGTTACAGCATATCGCCCTATCGCACTCACAAATGTAGACTACAAAGTATTTATGAAAATTCTAGCCCGTATACACTACAATCAGTAATTCAACAGTTAGTTGGACCACACGAGACGTGTGGGATCAAGTCTGGATGGGCCTTTTCCGGATGGTCTATTTTGGCTGCAGCAAGATGGAGCCCCGATCCACACAGCACGAGAATGGTGGAGCTGCTTGACGACCTTGCAGTGACGAGGATCGAGTGGCCTGCGAGAAGCCCCGATCTCAATATTGTTGAGAACATATGGGGTATGCTGAAAGCTAATTTGTCGAAGAAACCAGGTTTAGCCTCAGCGACTGCGGAATAACTGTGGGAGGCAATAAAAACCGAGTGGGAGCACCTGCGGCACCAACCCAACATTGTTGACGCCCTCTACAATTCACTGCCGCGACGAATCCGAGCACTGAAAGCTGCCCATGGAGGTCCCATCAACTACTGAGCTGCCAGCAGCCGTCAACGGATAAGAATGGCAGGTCAAGCACGAGGCCATAACTCCACTTTCTTGCGCAGAGTTTGACGCATGTTACACGACTGCGCACTAGTGGCTCGTACAAGTGCTCTTGGGGGCCAATTGATTTTTTTTTTCGCATGGAGAAGGCGAACTGTCTTACAATAAACAACCTTGTTTTTCTTTTTCTCATTCCGGGTGCAGCGTTTATTATGACATTCTTTTGTTCGGATGTGCTGGATAGTGAGCCATGGGGAAAAAGCGTCACACTTTATTCGTCCATATTCACTGCATACTTATGGATAATTGCAAGTAAAACGATCGACATGCGTGTATGCAAGTTTCCGGTGAACAGAAAAAAAAACTTTTTTTCACAGCAGGTGAGCCTCAGTTAGTGGCCACTTTTCTTGAATCTAACCCAGGATTCTGAATCCGTTGCTTCGCTCCGCGCGAAAGCGAACCTACCACGGAAACAAGTAGAGCAGTGGAAAGGAGAAGACGCTTCGTAAGCGTCCGCTCCCGCGGGCGGTGAAAGAGCAAGGCTTGTCTGTATGTGTGGCCGCTCGTGCCTGGACGCATCTTATCTCGGGCCCAGCAACTACCGTTAGACGTCGCTGGCTGGCTTTGGAGAGCTCCGGCGGCCGCCGCTCGCGCGCTCTACACAACGGTGACGCCCACTGTACTTTATACTTTTGTAGCAACAGTTTTTGTTGTGAATTCATGCGCACTTTGCTAGAATACGAGCATGTTTGGAGATCTCTGTAACAGTGCAGTGATGATGTGTGTATAATTTGTGCTACAAGTCGATTTTATGTGAAACGAGCGACACCCAATACGTCTCCTCTATGGTCTCCCCAATGGTCTCCTCTATAACTTTAACCAGCCCGAGCAATTTATTGCACTATGACAATAATCATCATCCTTCTTTCACACCCTAGCTCTCCTTTTGCTTATCCTTTACCTTCCGTAGTGGGGAGTAGCAAGCCAGGGTCACCATACTGCTGGCCGAACTCTCCATTTCTGTCATTAAATTACTTTCTCTTTGCAATGATGAGAGGTGATCATCAATGCTGAATCACTATGAAGGAAATAGTAGGGCCAGCTTTGCTGATAATTGACCATGGGTACTTAGTGGCATATCCATATATCTATACCATTAACCAGATGATGGAAAAAATACTCTGAATATAACCAGCCCTTTACATAGCATCCATTGATTACGAAAAAGCATTTGACTCAGTATAAGCCTCGGCGGTCATGCAGACATTGCAAAATCAGGGTGTAGACGAGCCATATGTGAAAATACTGAAAGATATATATAGTAGCCACACAGCAACTATAGCTCTGCATAAAGAAACTAAATTCCTATAAGCACAGGTTTAGGGAAGGCGACAATCTCCCCAGTACTATTCACAGCCTGCTTAGAGGAAGTATATTCAGAGACTTGGAATGGGAGCAGTTAGAGATAAGGGTAGATAGAGAACACCTCAGTAATCTGCAATTTGCTGATGACATTGCATTGCTAAGTAACTCAGGGGATGAACTGCAAAGAATGATTGATGACCTAGACAGGAAAAGCAGAAAGGTAGGCCTTAAAATAGACATGCAGAAGACAGGTAATGCTCAACAGCCTCGGGAAGGAACAGCAGTTTATGTAAGGTAGTGAAGCACTGGAAGTAGTAGGCGAATATGTCTACTTAGGACAAGTAGTAACTGCAAATCTGGACCATGAAAGGGAAATAACACGGAGAACAGCATTGGGATGGAGCGCATTTGGCAAGCACTTGCAGATCATGACTAGCAGCTCACCTATGGGGCTAAAATGTGGAGGCTAACAAAGAGGGTTATACTTAATTTGAGGACAATGCAGACAGCTATAGAACGAAATATGGCAGGAGTAACATTAAGAGATAGGAAGCACGCAAAGTGGGTCAAAGAAATGTTACTTCATTTAAATGGAAATAAAAAAAATGGGTATGGATAGCAAATGTAGCGCGAAGAGAGGGTAACTGATGGTTGCTTCGGGTACCTTTGTTAGCGCCCTCATTGCATGATATGGTTTAGAGTTTTGTGCTTCATTGGACATGAATTGCCCAGCATTCGCTGCCTTCAGGAACACCGACCTTCGTCAGCACAGGCAACACCACCTGGTCTAGGTGGTGTTGGCCCAGGCGACTCAGGTTTACTGGAATCTGGTGCTGTGGCACTTGCCTAAGGAATGGCCTAAGCTGCGCATAGGCTCTGTCACCTATCTGAATGGAGTATCACTGTCCGAGGAAATCGATGACCTTCTACAGAATGGGCCGAAGTGCAGTTATGAATCAAGTGTCAGCAGCCATGAACTTCGAAGCACAAACACTCGCTCCTTGTCCGCCTGAAGAAGTGTCCACTCGTTTTCTGTGAAGTGGTCCACAGCTCGGGGAAGAACGTGGTTACCGTGCGGTTGCTGCTTGCCATCTGCATTGCGAACGGCGTCTATACATTCAGAAAGGCACCTTTGCTTCTCGACATTCCATATGGTGCCAGTAACAAGCACGTTTGGTGAGAAGGCTTTCGCTGCCATAGATAAGAATTTTCACCGTGTGAAGCGCAAGCCCTCGAAATTGAAGTCGGCAGCTGTGAGACTACTTCTGGCCAACTAATTGATGACATGAAAGAAACAATCTGCAAAGGCAATCACCTCCATGTGTTCTCGGCACAAACGCACAATACAGACTGCCCTTTGAGAGCCATTGTGACGGAGGCAGGTACTTGGAAGAAGTTAGTAGGCCAGTATTTGCAACAATATCTGTAGTCCATTACTGCCCAGGACCATTACTGTGTTGCGAGCGAGGCTGCAGCGGCTGAAGTTCTCGGCAAAGGATCCCTGGAGCCAATAGTCCGTTTTCCATTGAAGACTTGTTTTACACCATCAAACATGCTGAACCATTTGTTGCGGTGCGCGAGCTAATTGAACAGCAGGGCCAAGTTGCCTTTCAGAGTATGTGGCGTCTCTGTAGGTGCGTTCCCGAAGTGTCAACAAGTGTTAACAATGTTGCGTAAGCGTTAACAATGTTGCGTACGTGTGGTAAAAGGAATCTGTATTGGCGCTAGCATGGCACCAGTATTGTGCGAGATATTTTTAATAAAATTTGGCAACACATTACAAGGCTTTTCACAAACATGTGTGCAGTAGTTTTAGACATGTTGGTGCTTTTTATTCTTTTGAATCTTTCACCCAGTGACTCATTGCATGTGGTTTTGACTGCTTTTAAAGCTTGCTCGAGTGCCCTTTGTTTTACGTATGAGCTTGATATGAATGTTAGAACTTCAAATAACCTTTCGTGACGACAGCCATGTTGCTCGTGCTTCATGCCTAGAACTAGGAAGTCCTTTTTGCCATACTCATCGGCTCGCTCACAAATTGTCGAGAAGGACTGCTATGTACTGCTTCTGTAATGCACCGCAAAATAGTTGCCACCACAGCATGAAAGCAAGCTTCGATAACTAGTTTGAACGTCAGGAGGCGGTCTGTCTCCCGAAGTCGCTTTTGAGGGCGGCGGAAAACGCTGCAAAAGATCAAGGTTTGAGATGTTAATTGGACTGTCCCAAAGACAGTTTAAACAAAATTACAGTGGTACCTTATGTGCATAAAGTGTCGCATACCATCAATAAGGTCGCTGGAAGGCAGGGCGTCAATGTTGTTTTTTCTGCTCCCTGCAGGCTTTCGAGCACAACCTCATATGTCGCACGTCGTTCTGTCTATTCGACGCAACATGAAAGCCGCTATGTGACTTGTGCCACAGCCGTGGTATACAGGATTACGCTGACGCGCCAAAACGTGTACATCGGTCAAACAGGCCGGTGTATTTTTGAAAGACTGAGAGCACTACAATCCTTTAACCCCTGCCGAGGGAGCTAACTTGCCTCGACATTACCGGGAATGCGGCTATTACCTGCTGCTTTCGGATGTGAGTATTGTTGGCAGAGGCACATCCGACCCCCTCCCTCCCTATACAGGGCAACCAAATTCTACTCTCGATGTTGAGATTACGGAAGCCGAGGTCCGAGTGGCCCTCCTTACTCTCCGCACCTCTTCTGTTCCTGGTGTTGACAAAATCTCTAACTCCATGCTTCGCAACCTGGATGTTCAATCGATCACCCAGATTGCGGACTACTTTAACAAATGCTGGATGGAAGGCACCCTCCCCCAGTCTTGGCGTCATGCCAAAGTTATATTTATTCCCAAACCAAATAAACCACTCACACTAGCAAACCTCCGACCCATCTCCCTCACTTCGTGTCTGGGAAAACTTTTCGAACGCGTCGTGCTGGCGAGACTCACTCAGCACATGACGGACAATGACCTCTACCCCCACAGCATGATCGGCTTCCGCCCCCGTTTGTCCGCGCAAGATGCCATGCTGCAGCTCACCACCGACATTTTTGACCCGGCTATCCCGGGCCATACAAAGGCTGTCCTGGCTTTGGATTTATCTAAAGCATTTGATCGAGTTGATCACACCGCGCGCCATGACAGCCCTCTCCTGTCTTGATGTGGGTGTGCGTACGCATACCTATATCGGAGCTTTCCTTAACAACCGCATGGCTGAGGTCCACTTTGGCCCACACACATCACCTCCTTACTCCCTTAAAGGGGTCGGTACTCCCCAGGGCTCCGTCCTCTCCCCTTTCCTGTTCAACGCGACAATGATCTCACTCGCCCGCAAACTCACCACTATACCACACCTCCGGCACACCCTCTATGCCGACGACATAACGTTGTGGACCACCCACGGCAGTGATGGCGACATAGAAGGCACACTACAAAGCACCGCCACATTAACACAAGAACACGCACGAAGCATCGCACTCTCATGCTCCCCAGAAAAGTCCGAGTTCCTCATCCTCCGCCCCACCACCCGTAACCCTCTCAGCGCCCCCATAACCATTGCTTTGGATGATCGCCCCATTACGGAAGTGGACACTCTCCGGGTCCAAGGGCTTCATATCCAAAGCAACGGTAGAAACAGCCTCACAATAAAGAAACTCAAGCGGGTGACAGGTGCGATCTCGCACCTCATCCGCAGAGTTTCGGGCCACCATAGGGGCATGAGGGAGTACGATCTATGTCGTCTCATTCATGCCTTTATCCTCAGCCGATTCTTATACACGCTCCCTTACCTCAGACTTAGAGGTGACGAGATCTCCACTTTGGACGCGATGCTTCGTACCGCGTTCAAAACCGCCCTCCACCTACCCCCCAACACTTCAACAGAGAAATTACTTCAGCTGGGTCTCCACAATACTGTTGGAGAGCTTGTGGAGGCCCACAAACAGACCCAGTATATCCGATTGACACAGACTGCCACCGGACGTCACATCCTCAGAACTCTCGATGTTCACATTCCAGCTAACGACCCCACACTCCTCTCCATCCCACGCCCTATCCACTCCAACCTTCTTGTCAAACCCCTTCCCCGAAACTCCCATCCACAACACCACGAGCCCCGCCGCCGAGCGCGGGCAAAGGCGCTCCACAAATATTACGGCTCCGAGACGGATGCCATATGGGTGGACACCGCATGCTCGGGTGATGAGGCGGCGGCAGCCGCGGTGAACAATACCCTTCAGTCCATTGCAACTCTCCCCCTCCCCTCTGTTACCTCCTCAGAAGTGGCCGAGGAGGCAGCGATCGCCCTTGCAATTGCCCACACGGAAGCTAGATATATACTAACAGACTCAAAAACTGCACTACTAAATTTCGCACGTGGGCGAGTTCATGTTTCTGCTTTTTGCATACTGACCTCGCCCACTGCCAACCCGCCCCACCACGTGGAGCTTATCTGGGTGCCTGCGCACTCGGGGAACCCTGGCAACGAGGCCGCCAACAGCTTAGCCCGAGGTCTAATACGCCGGGCACAGGCGGTCCCCACGTCGGAGTTCTCCCGGGAGCGCATGCACACGTTTAAAGAGATGACTCAGGCCTACCGGGTCGAGAGACAGATCTACCCCCCCCTCACTCCTCCCTCAGCAATCACCACCAAACACTATGGCGCCGCCTCCAGACGCGGACCCTCCCATCCCCTTACATTAGGTCCCGTTACCACCCCACTCTCACCGACGCCTCCTGCACCCTTTGCAACCACCCCACTGCCACCCTGAACGTGTTTGCTATTGGTGACAGATAATGTTGAACGAATTTCAGCTTGCCTTGAATGCAAACCGTTTATATGCGCATTGAGTTTTCGGTTTTAAGAAAATGTACTTCGCACTAGTTTTGAACTAGGCTATACTCACGTGCAACTTCTGGCAGTATCAACATCGCGCAGCACGAACGATATACTGAACCGCTCTTTACGCGATACTTTACGCGACTTCATGATTGGGCAAGGTTTCACACTGTTCCTCTTCTCTTCTTTTACAAATCATGTACACGCATGAAAGCAATAAAACATTTCCTTAACCTTTTTCGTGCATATCTCACTTGCCAGACTACTATGTAATCAACTGGGGAAACGCTTTCTTTTTTTTTAATTTTCATATGGGGAACATTTTTGTACACTGCTGAAGAAATGACAAAGTATTTCCGAGTCATTGTGACTTGCTTCCAATTTTCCTTGCGGCTGAGAGTAATCTTATCTGCATTGCAATTACACACCATCTGCTGTGTGGAAAGTGGAATCAATTGCTGTGTGTGTGTGTGTGTGTGTGTGTGTAAGGGGGGGGGGAGATGCGACTGTTCTGGAAAACGTATTAGAGCTGAAAGCATCTCACATTTGATGCTGCTCACGTCTGGTGTTTTCAATATAGACGCGCGAGACAAATCATTGTGAAGTTAATTATACGAGAGCAATACAACAGTAGCTGGGACTCAAGTTTTATCATCAACCTAAAGAAGCCCGCTGCATTGCAAAGGACTGGCCTATATGCCTTCAGTTAACCTGGTCCTGTGCCAGCTACAGTCTCCTTATCTCTGCAATCTTCCTTATCTCATCTGTTCACTTGAATATTTGCTTGCCTTTTCTGGGAGTCCAGCCTTTCACGCTTATGGACCATCTTGCCTTTGCATTACATGCCCTGCCCATTTCTTAAATTCAACTACATCATATATGCTCCCCGACTCACTCTGCTTTCTTACCATATCCTAATGTTGCGCCTATCCTTTTGCTTCCCGTTCCTCACTGCACAGTCATCAGTTTAAGTTGAACCCATTTGCGTTAGCCTTCATTTTACTACCTCATAGGTGAATAGTTGCAAGATACTTCTGTTAAATACCTTCCTCTTCAGGAATACTCGTTAACTGCTATTCATAATCTGATAGCCACTGTGAGATGCGCCGCACCTTATTCTTGTTCAAGATATTTTTCTTTTGTGGTGTGGATCTGATGTGTCACCACTACCTGCCTTAACTAGATGTATGTCCCTATCACTTCCAAAGCTTCGGTACCTATCCTAAGCTGTTGCTACCTTCCCAGGCTGCTTAACATTAGTTTTCTGCTTATATAATTTTAGACCCACTGTCCTCCTTAGCCTGCCTAAGGACTAATTTGTAATGTGACCATATTCTATGGATTTCAAAGTGCGACCGGGACCTGAGGAGTAGAAGCAGTCAGATTATTTAGATGTCACACATTTATTTCATCCACGAAAAAGCTATTCGTTTTTTTATCGAACTCATGAAATCCTTGCTGAACCTTCACAACATCTGAACATACATATTTTCTTTAGCACCTCTGTCGCCAACACCGCAATGAACCTTCAAACCTCAAACAGGTCACCGTGAAGCACTCTCAATAAATGCAGCCGAGGGATATTAGAGTATGACTATGGATGTTGGCCGGACAGTGCAAGTAAAGTGAACTACAACATCAGCCTTTGAGTCACAAGCAGACCAATGTTTTGAGAGGCAACGTAGGTGCGATGCTGCAGCACTGTGATGGACTTCGTGTGACAGTAAGGGTCGCCCAAACAAATTAGAGTAGAATTTCGTAATAGCCCAAACAAGTGCCAGGCAGTGCCCTCTACACAACAAGTGCCCTCTAGAGTAATTTTGTTCACTGTAGATAATAGGCAGCTGGCATATACGCAATGACTCTTGTGCGGCCGTGGCGCTGCTGAGCAAGGATAGCTCCAATGCTGTGGCCACTTGTGTCCGTGTGAGTTTGGTAGGGGCTGAACGGTTAAAATGGGCCAAGACGGGTGGATTGTTGAGAGCAGCAATATAAGCTCGGAGAATGCTGCAGCTTGGTCTGGGCCCTAAGAGAAAGGTGCATCTTTTTTCAGCGGGGTGGTGAGAGGGCAAGCAAAGGCTGTGAAGTTCTTGACAAAGCATGAAAAATAAGAACACAAGCTGATAAAACTTCGAACGTCACTAGATGAATGTGGCATAGGAAAAGTATGGATAGCGCAAATCTTATCAGTGTCAGGCTGAACAGAGGCAGGGTTAACCAAGTGGGAGCTGCATCGGCTAGTTTTCTGATAAGCGGCCGGCAAGGCAACTGGCTGGAAACATGACCAGTTGGAGCAAGATCAGCGGGGGGTGGGGGGGGGGGGGGGTCGGATTGAGGCGAGGAACGGTGCGGTGCAGACTCCACTGAGGTTGACATAGTAGAATGGGCGGGACAACATACCAGCGGTTGCAGCAGTGATGGATGGGAACAATTGAAGCAGATGGGGTGATCATCAGGGGTATGCCAGTTAACAATATTCTCATATAACCTTTGCACTTATGCAAGAATTTAATTGAACGCTTTCATTTTCATATCCGCAATCACTTAATATGGCTCCCACATTGGCAGCTATATCAGCATGTTTCTGTTTAACATGCTGCTATATCAGCATGCTGTTCACAGCATGTTTCTGTTTTAACACAGGTGACCTCCTGCACAGCTCCACACTGCCTGCAAACACTATTGCTTAAATTTCCAGGAAAACATAAATTGTTGTGTTGTGTTGTGTTGGGTTTTTTGGCGCATAAGCAACTAAGGCTATCATGCGCCATGAGCAAGGTGAAAGTTTTGTTTTGCAAGAAATGGGAAAATGAGTGTGTTAAAAACTAATTTGTTTAAAAAATCTCCTTTTAAAAACTTGGGTTGTTTTAGATCCAATGGCGCTTAAGCTGCCAACACCATGATGTGCCTAGCAGAAGGTTTCAGTTTCTCTTAGTGACGTATGTTTCATTTTTTCCTACAGTTTGTGTAAAACATTTGCTTCCCTTATGAAACTAAAAACACAAGATAAATCAACAAGTCCATCATCATCTAAAATCAGTTTAGGGTGAAAAGGAATGTATTCTTTGTAAAATTTTGCAAAAAATTATTTTCTTATCCTTTCAAGACTTGAGCATGTGAATAAAATGTGGTTAATAGTTAGTTCCTCTCCGCATTTTTCGCATCGTGGTTTCTCTTCTTTTTTCAACAAAAAATTGTGTGTCAGGTGCGTGTGTCCAATGCGGAGACGGCATAGGATCACTTCTATAAAACGCTCCTTATGCCGGCACGACATCCATTCTCCCAAAATGGGCTTTACTAAGTGTAGTTTATTTCCCACTTCACTGTCCCAGGCAGACTGCCATTTTTCTTTTAATTTGAGATGTACAAGTTTCGTACAGTCTTTGTAAGGTATGCTTATACTCTTTATTTGTTTGTTGCGGGCTTCAGCAGCACATGTGTCTGCTCTGTCATTGCCTTTAATGCCCACGTGACTCGGGACCCAGCAGAATTTCACGTTGTATCCTCGAGCTATGGCTGTTGTTATATTGTGTATTATGTTTCCAAGTAAAGGAGCAGCTGCATTTCTGGAATTTAGAGCTGTGAGAACACTTAGAGAGTCTGTAAATATAATGCTGTTTATGACATTCTCTTTTAATATTTTCTCTACGGGCAACAGAAATGGCATAGGATTCAGCAGTGAAAATAGACGCACAGTGTGGAAGTCTTATGATTTCCACAGAATCTCCTTGCACAACTGCACTTCCAGTGTACACAGCAGTTTTAGATCCATCGGTATAAAAGTCTGTGAAGTTTTTGTACTTTTCCTGCAAGTTTAGGAATTCCTGAATAATGTGCTCTTGTGGGGTTTCGGTTTTTGGAAACTGTGTGAGAGTGAGGTCACAGATTTCAGGAAGACTGTACCATGGAGGTAGAGGGCTGTTGTTTTGTGCGACATCAGGCAAGGTGTCCAGGATCTGCAGCTCACTGCACATGCCTTCGAATCGCATGATCAGTGGTCTTGTTGCTTTGGGTTTATTTGTGAAAATTAATCGAGAGGGGCAAGTTGTGACAACTGGATAGCAGAGGTGTTTTTCCTGTGACCTTATTCTTATAATGTAAGCACATGTGATGGCTATTCGTCTGTCTTCCAGTGAAGGCTCATTTGTTTCTACATACAGGCTGCTTATAGGGGATGTTCTGTATGCACCGCATGCAAGGCGCAGACCTAAGTTATGTACAGGGTCCAGTTTTTTTAGATATGAAGGCCTAGCTGAACCGTACACCATACTCCCATAGTCCACGCGGGAGCGTACAACAGAACGGTATACATGTAAAAGACATGCCCTGTCAGAACCCCAATGTTTCCGCGAAAGAACTTTCAGTATGTTAAGAGATTTTGAGGCTTTCTTTTTTAGTGTGTTTATGTGAGGTAGAAATGTGAGTTTTTTATCGAAAGTAATGCCTAGGAATTTGTGCTCTTCTTTTAATGGTAATTCGGTTCTATTTAAGTGCAAGACAGGGTTGTTCTGAATACCCCGTTTGAGTGAAAACATAACTGCCACCGTCTTTTGGGGGGAAAACTGAAACCCATTTTTGTCGGCCCATGCCACTAGTTTATTTATTGTTATTTGTATTTGTCTCTCACATGTTGATATATTGGAAGAGGTGTAGGCTATCTGGAGGTCATCTACGTAGAGTGAACACATAATGGAATTTGGGATTTCATTGGTAATGGAATTGATTTTTACGAGGGCGATCAGTTCCAGAAAGAGAAGCAGCCATAAAATGTGATATTTTTCGGCCAAAGTGGCAGCCACCCACCATGGAGCCCAACAAGGGGACGGGAAAGGAGCTTGTACAAAGAGTCCTGGCCACGTCAGCTGTACACTCTGACTATAACCAAATACGGCGTCACGCAGGGTGGTTAGCCACACAAGGTTAACCCTCGCCGCCTAGAAGTAGGAAGAAATGAAAAAGGTAAGAGAGGACAGGACAGTTCTAAGAAAGAAAATAGGAAAGTGAAAGATGAGGGGAGAACAGGAAAAGGCGACTGCCGATTTCCCCCGGGTGGGTCAGCCCGGAGGTGCCGTCTATGGGAAGCGTGGGCCAAAGTGGAAAACATAAATATTGACTTGATAATTTTTGCTGGAATCCACTTTAAAATTAACTGATGGTGCACATTTGGAACAGTCCAAAGTCATGTGAGTTGAGTCTTGACTGCCTTTCGTAATGATTACAGCATTGTTTATGACCTTTTCTGTCATTGCAGATTGCCAGTGGTGTCATACCACACTGTGCCACTTCAGAAAACGCATGATTATTTAGAGTTCAAGCTGCCCAGCTTTGAACCTTACGAGTCAGTGCTCCAGAGAACTCCTATCAGCCCACAGCTGCGACTATTCATAGTCACCAAGCTGTTCCAGCAGTGCTTTGGAATTGCATGGTATGCACTGACCTCACATTCTAATTTGCTTCAGAACATGCTTTGAGACATATTAAAGTTTAGCCATAGTTAATCTCCCAACTTATTAGGTAGCACTGCCTTATTTTAGAATACATACTGGATGGGGCATTGTGTTCATGTATGTTTACCAAAGCTGCTCATGCAAGCCATGCGCACATTTAAGTGAAATATTTGTTGGGTGGTTTTGAAGCAAGGAAAGGCATTTTGGCCTTCAAAGGTAAAACTCCAAAGAAACTAAAAAAAAAATGCTGCAATTATAGATAATGAGCTTACTTGCAGTGTTCTCTTTTAGTTTAGCATATATTTTAGTTTTCTACTTTGAAGGCACTTTTATGCTTAATTGTCACTGTTTCGAATTGCTGTTTCATTTCGTTGTAAGTACCCCTCTTGGAATCTGTATCGGGTGGCGGCAGAACGCCTCGTCGCAAAATACCCACACCTCATTGATAGAATTGAGTGTGGAAGTGGCCTGGTGAGCACTCTGACCTTCAACTTTTGTGTTGCTGATGCAGAGTCCTGTTATTCCAAAACTGATTCTTGATTATAGACTAAGAGATTGACACCTTCAAACAGAAAAATTTAATTGCAGCATGCAATGCTAACCTGCTCTACCTTTCATTTATGGTAAAACAAGTTCATTTGTGGGCTTTAACATTCCAAAGCGACTCAGACAATGAGAGATGCCAAGTAAAAGAAGTGAATGGCAAATTAGTCTTATGACAAGTGCAAGAAGAAAATTTTGGGTGCTTCCTCTTCTGATATGCTTAACTACCTCATAACTATCTCCATTTTATTATCCAGTTATTTTTGCACCTTTACTATCTTCACAGGATTCCTGGGTTCAGGCACTGCGAAACAAGTTC
>JAJIZL010043292.1:9398-27540 GCA_023969395.1 Amblyomma maculatum
GGAACCCAGGATAACCTGCAGAACGTAGAAGAGCGTCCTCGTAAGCAACATGTTGGGCCCAGGTCCGCCGTGCCCACTGTTTTTTCCGCCGTGCCACTATTGTTTTAGTAGGGCCTGATTTTTGCGGTAGCCTCTGCAGTTCCATTGCCAAATTTCTAAGTTTTCTTGGTCTTGCTGACGCGTCTTGGTCATGTTTACGTGTTCGTGCTGTTGCCT
Source organism: Amblyomma maculatum (assembly GCA_023969395.1). Classification (NCBI taxonomy): domain Eukaryota; kingdom Metazoa; phylum Arthropoda; class Arachnida; order Ixodida; family Ixodidae; genus Amblyomma; species Amblyomma maculatum. The sequence goes on from JAJIZL010043292.1 coordinate 9,615, forward strand.
TGTTCGACAGCGAACGCCGTTAACGATGGACGGTTTTACGCTCTTTCCCTAATGTTTTCGTTATGTCTTTGTTTTCGAAAAGCACTTTTGATTTCTGAGATCTGCCCCTGAACCTATATATACATATATATACAAACCTATATATATATATATATATATATATAAAAACAGAGATAAGGAGGCCTCTTTCGGCCACCTCCACTGCCCCCATGTGACGAGTTGCGATTTACCCACCAGGAGCGTACCAAGAGTTCCACCATGTCTATGACATCAAGGTGGTCACAAATTTCCGAGGCCACAGCAGTTGCTTCCGGACAGGTCTGCACGATAAAGAACGGAATGCGTTGTCGAAAACGCCGCTAAAGAAACAGCAGAATGATGAGGGAAAGGTTACTGAAAATGGCTGCATGAGAGACGTCAAAAGCTTTGGGTATGTCAAGCCACAAGATAACATTTGTGCACCTCTACCAGGGCGGGCTCAAGGATATCCAAGGCCCTGACAACGAGATCTTTCGGGCTCACATAAGCGAAGCCTTGGACAAAGTCTCCCACGCAGATACTCTCACTAACATCTCCCTGCTAAATCGCGTCTACGATACCTACGAATATGTAAGCACGTTTCTCTCCAGCCATACAGCTGAAGTAAGCTTTGCTGTTTATTTTCAGGCCGTATTACCCTCGGTTGAAATGGCACGCCCCAACTATCAGCAGTCTCCCCTTTACTTTTCAATGTCGCCTTGCTCCCATACCTTATACGCGGACGATATCATCCTGTGAGTTTCAGCAGGCAACGATTCTGAAATTGAATCCATGATACAGCAAGCGCTGAATATCACTGAATGCCACGTAGCTAGAATGCCACGTAGATCTCATGGTTTCCTTAGAATTCCGAGCTGCTCCTAAACCAAGGTGCACCCAGCGTTTTCGATAATCTGTCCAGCTGCACTACTGATAGCGGCCAGCCTATGCAGGGAGTGTCCATCATTGGGGTACTGCGGCTTGCACACCCTGCTCTTATTCGGTGCATTGATAACAAACATGAAATCATGCTGGATGCTGACTTACGAAGTCTGTTCCAGGCCTTTGTTAAGAGTCAGCTGCCATTTCCTATCACTGAAGTCTACCTTAGCTGTGAGAATGAGACAGTGTTGGCTGCCTTATTCGATAGTGGTACTATTCGCCAACGACATGTGCGACAGCCGACACGGCCGCAGAAAAATGCAGTGAAAGAAAGAGCATCAGTCAAAGCAGCGCTCATTTCGGCAATTTCAGCGCCGTGCTTTCGGACGCCCAACGCTTCTTCCTGCGGACATAATCCGACGTGTTGAATCTACAGGTGTCGCCATGTGCGTGCGCGCATGTGGGTCGAATGCTGGCCAAGCGCATCACCCGAGCGTCAAAGCGTTGCCCTCACTCATTAACAAGGGGTTCCTCCATGCCCCCGTGACTGATTCAGCAAAGCTTGCTCTAGTACGAATCCTCCCTTTCCATCTGAAGATTCCGAGCATATAAAAAGTACGGATGCTTCAGCTGCGAGAGTGGACGTAGAAATGACTGAGAGATGACGCCAAGACACCTTCTTTAGGAGTGTGTTTTTTCCTTGGGCCTGCTTCGCTGCCCGTGCCGGGCAAGGCCGTTCGTCCTTATCTCGATTACCGTGAACTAAATTATATCGCTAAGGATCAAATTTATCGGACCTCGAACATCAGGACTGCACTGACAATATTAGCGCACAGTTTATGTCCACAGTATACCTTGCCAGGGGTTACTGGTAGGTTCCCCTCACATAGCTGTCTAGGGGTATGCGGCGTTCATTTCTTCAATAAAAACTTTCCTTCCTAAAGTGTTGAGGTTTGGTACTCGAAGTATTCGCCTTATTTGCACGATGGATAAATGACGCAGAGAAGTCGCCGAGACACCTGCTTTGTGGTCGTGTCAGTTTCTCTCTTCGCGTCTGCTTCTCTGGCCGTTTCTACGTGATGCAGTATTAAAATTTGTTTTTATTTATTCGACGCCTTGTTACTTGCCGGGACTGTTGATGCCTTCCGCTGGACTCCGAGCCACACGGCCAACGCTACTCTTGGGGATGTCGAGTCACAGCTAGCAACAGGCATACAAGGCGGCTGTTCAAATATTATAATAATTATTCTACAGGAAGGAAAAAACACAGTATCTGTCCCATCTGTTTCTGTGGACACCTGAACCGCACCGTGAGGGAAAGGAGGAAGTTGGAGCTAAAATGGAAAGAAAGAGGAGCAAAAGTGAAAGGCTGAGGAGTAATTTCGACCACCCGAGGATCTTCAATGTGCTTCTAAATAGTACAGCATACGGACGCCTGTTTGGTTCGCCTGCATCAAGACGCAGCCACCGCGGTCGGGATCGAACCAGGGTGCTCCGGCACTGTAGTCGGGCACCTTAGCGCTGCACCACCACGGCGGGGCCTGGTATTATGGGTTTATAATTATTTAACGGAGCTCGTGGAAGCTCATCTCACCCCTCAGTACGAGCGCCTCACCTTGGGACGTCGCATACTCAACAAGATTGGAATGGGCTTCGAAGCGCTTCGCTGACGAGGCCCAGCTTCCGCCTCGCATCCACGGTAACCTCATCGTTACCCTCTCCCTAAGAACGTACACTCAAAGTGTCATGTCGCTCGCTCTAAGGATAGGGCTAACTCTCTGCAAAAAGATATCCAGCAGATTGAACAGCTGTCTATATCGACGCACCAGAATATTCCGACAATAACGCTTCCGATAGCAAAAAGCTAGGCGCCCATGTGCTGTGCGATGTCAGTGCACGTTATAGAACCGCAGATGGTATAAATTTCGGGAGTGCACTACGGCGTCTCTCATAGTTCAGTCGCTTTGGGACTTTGAACAACGCAAACAAAAGAAGAGCAGACTACTATTACTACGACACCGACAGCTTTTCGGCCGGACAAGCTGTGTCAGCTATCCCTAAAATGGTCCCTACGCCTATGACATTTTTACATCAAGCGTCTGTGAAGGGTCGTGTTAGAATTTATTTTATACCAATTATAGAAAGTTTATAATTAATTATTATAGAAAACGTACTAAATGAAATCAGCCATTTGAGAATAACAACTTTGCACATCGTGAGCAACTAAATTTTGGTGTTGTCATTGCTGCCTACATTATACACAGTCTTTCAAAACTTCCAGATAACATTGGAAATCAAGTTTATCGACTTACATTCGTTGTAAACCACTGCCTAAAGCCTATTCCGGAAGCGTTCGACATGTTCGTAAGCAATCATTCTCTCCTTGCCGCCATTCACTGGATCAGCTCCCAGAAATTGGAATAGGGCTGACGAGAAACGAAGCATTAAAACCCAGAATCATGGTGCTCTAAAATGCCCCATGACTGCGCAGGCCACCATCATCAAGACAATGCTGATTCCTACCCTCAGCTTTGTGGCCAGCATCCTAGACATCCCTCCAAACAAGAAAAAACTGCTCCAGATACATATATACCGTTGTTTGTGGCAGGGAGCCCCCGATAAGGTAAAGCGAGCCATTGTCTGCCTGCCCAGATTCAAAGGTGGCCTGGGGCTGCCCGATCTGGATATTCTCGCAAGGGCTCTGCACATCAAATGGACATTCATAGCCGTCGAATGCGACATGCCGTAAACAAAAATGATGGCTTCGTACTATCTGTCTACACGGCAGCGCACACTCACTGAGAAGGCCCTACACCACAACACCCCGCATGCAGGGTTATCCCTATAATTTTACCGAACCGCAGCCACGGACGTAGAGTACCTGAAGGAAAACTCGTCTGACGTTGACCGAAGAACCATGCCCCTGAAAGATATTATCAATGTGATCACCCCTCCGCTCCCTGCCCGCCTATCAAGCTACATGCTATGTGCAGAAAAACCCAGTTGGCAGTACATAACCGCCCACTCCTCGATGCTCACTGAGCCTGTGGAGGTTCGCAAGATGCATTTTACCAATCAGACGGCGCGCCTTCGTCCCTGCGACGTCGCGAAATATTGACTTGTGTCCAGTCTGCTTGGCCCTAGAGACAGCGAAGCACATCTTTCTGGACTGCCTAATTCCCGCAGCATTCCTAGAGCGTCTGAAAGATATGTTCGGCTTCCCCGGGATCTCATACCAAACCGTGCGCTACTTGAACCCGCTTCCAAAGGAAGGGCGCAAGCAGTTTGTCGTGACACTGGCAGAAGTCAAGTATCAGGTGTGGTTGGCCCGCTGCAAAGCGGCCTACTCGAACAAGCCTCCGAACCTTCTTGAAATGAAGGCCAAAATCAGAAAAAAAAAACTATGGTTCTACCTAGACAGAGAGAGACGCCACTTCGGGGGAAAGAAGTGTTTTGAAGAATGGGGACACCCCATGGTGATCTTCAAAGAAGAAAACAGAAAACTAAACTGAGATATTAGAAGACTTGCTCGCGTCAGGCTTCTACACACCGGGGTGGTGCGGACGTGGTGCATAAGCACCGAGACACCGCCCCAGTGAGAACAGGCCGGATTGTGTGAGCCCCTGGGCTGCGAAAAGCCCGCTCCCCGAAACAAAAAACCTCCCAAACCTTATGGTGCGGGAGGCCTTGCCTGAGGTAGCCGTATAATGATGATAGACGCAGGTTGAGGTCAGTACCCTCAAAGGAGGATCGCACCTAGTGCATCCTTCCTTTCATCTGAAAAGGGAAGGCAGGTGCTTCATCTTGCGCGTTTGCATTGAGTAGATGTTTTGTTTTTGCAGGAGTGCAGCTTCCGCACCTCCGCCGATATCATTTATTTGCCTTTTCGTTTTAATGTTGAGGCCGTTTTTTTCGTATACGGACTCTCAGTGGTGTGGCGTAGGCGTGATATTTCTTCACCAGCATAGAGGGAATGTGCTCATTGTACATATGACACAAATGGGCGTGCGATTGCCGTCGACGCTTTTCTAGATGGTCGCAGGACTCGTTTTTTCAGCATGTACGCGCCATTCACGCGTAGTTTGACAAACGAGTTCTTTCGGTCCATCACGACATAATTTCTCGATGACGTGCCCCACTTTCTGCTCGGGGATTTCAATTGTGTGTTAGACACAATGCGTGATATCAGGGGGCCTGGTCAGGGCGCCCCCAATTGTAACGCGAAGGATCTTCGAAAGCTATTACGATCATTACTCTTAGAGGACGCGTGGGTCACTCTTCACAAACACCATTTAGAGGCAACACGAGCCAGGGGTCAGAGCACGATCTAAATTGATCGAGTTTAAATCCCCTCTACCATGACAGGCGACTTGCTACAGTGCGAGGTATTACCTTTCCCATCAGGCCTCAAACCAAGTGATCACTTCCCGGTTATGAGTATTCTGTGGGTAGCCCCGGGTAGTGCAAACAGCCCCCTGATGTGGCGCATGGATGCAGCGGTACTGTACAATGAAGAGGCTACTGTGCCGGAGAGGTCTGCTTCGAGTAGGCTCTGCTCAATCTATGCCTTGTTGGCCGTCTACGAGCATTGCATTGTCGCAACGTGCACCTGAGAAATTGCCGACACTTCTGGGACGCCACGACTACCTTCCTGACCAGGTGGGCTCGCTTCCCGTAAATTCTGAACCCCGAAACTCAGCAGTGGCCTGCAGCTAGGCCTAACCGCCTGAGCGCGGGCTTCGGCCCCAGATCCAGGCGTATGCTACCACCTACATCAAGATGGCTACCGTCACGGGATACGACCCCGACGCAATGCAAACCTCACAATCCAGGTGAGCGATTCTCCAAAATTTAACGCCTACACGGAGACGCTACTCGAAAGGCAGAAAGAGATATGGACTCAAGTGCGTTCCAGCCAACGCCACGTCGCAGCGCCAAAAGGTCAGGAAGCGTCCGGCTCTGCAACCACAGACAGTTCACCACGGACGCGGCCGCCCCGCTGGCGTCCTTCAACACAGGCAGAGATCAGCAAGGACGAAGCGGTCGTAATTATAAAACCCAAGGATACCCTCGATCTAAGCCAATTCAAGAACAGCGGAAAAATCAGCCACGCGCTTCATGAAGCTACTGGAATTCAGCCGCAGGCGCGCTTACTGAGCATCTGGCCCGAATGGAACCAGAATCTCATCGTCATAGGAGCACGCAACGAGGAAGCTGTCCGCAAGCTCTTGAACATCAAGCACATTAGGGTCGGAGGTAATCTGTACGCGGTGACTGCATACCTCAAGCCTCAAGATGCGATGATGCAGAGGAGTCATTCCTGTCGACTTGGAAACCACGGAAGACGAAATCATGCAAGCCATTTACTCTCCACAAGCTGCGGTCATCGGTGTTCGCCGCCTTGGGAAAACAGTCATGGTAGCCCTCACATTTGACGGGCACAAATTACCCCGACACATCTTCTACCAGCAAGCGACCCCGGTCCGGCTATACAAGAAAACCACACCGACGTGCCTGAAATGCGGCCAGGTAGGCCATCGCCAAGACGTCTGTCCTCATCCGGACGCGTCATGCTGCCCCTCCTGTGGTGTTCAGAACCCATCTTCTGGCCATGAGTGCACAGTTACCTGTTTCACCTGCGGAGGCGATCACCTCACCAACTCAAACAAATGCAAACTTAAATATCGGACACCAACCCCCCGAGGTCAGCGATCTGGCACCGATCAAACCAGCACCCGCTCATCCAGGGACAGACAACGCTTGCAGCACCATGAGCCACATAAACATCAGCGCCTGCGGTCGTCCAGCGGAGGCTCTGCAAACTCCCGGCGTTCCAGCACTTCACCTGGGCGGCGAGGCGGCAGTCAAAGAGAAGACAAGCGAGACGGCTCCGCACAAAAGGTGAGCTGGGCTAAGGTAGCCATTACTTCCCCTCGGTTGTTGGCACAAACCAAAATGCAAGATAAGCTCAACACGCTCGAAGCCGAAAACCGCCGGTTAAAACAGCTCCTATCTCCACCCCAAAACAACACATCACCCACGCAAACCAACCCCCTACCCTCCACTGACACTAGCGCCTCTCCACTCGCACCCAACCCCCCTACCATCCAATCTGAAGCCACAGGGGAACCCGAGCAATATACCGAAATTAAAACGTGGGTAACCCAGGCTATAGATAACCTAAGGACAGAACTTTTTCAAAGTATGCGGCAGATGATTCAGGAGGCTATGCAACCAGTCGTGCCACAGATGAGGGAAGAAATTAAGCTCTTACTAGAACCTATGTTTCAAAACCAACGAGTTCACGACGCAAAGATAGCGCGCCTACAACAACAAGTGGCGGAACTCATGCGGTCTGCCTCCCCACAATTTAAAGGCTTCCGTCGCCGACACGCTGTCGCGGACGAAGACTTGGAATCCTGCCTCGAACCCACCCTCGAACCTATGCGTTCCATTAACGAAGAATCTTCTCCACCTGTACCATGCCTACCGCCCGGACAGCAACCACCCACAACTTAAGCGCCCTACAGTGGAACTGCCGCAGCTTCCGCCGTAAGAGAGCCTCACTCCAACAATACATTGATTCTCTCCCAAACCAACCAGATGTCATCGCTTTACAGGAGGTTAACAACTCCGCAAAACTCATTAATTACTCCACACACCAACGCACTCAGGCAACTTGCATTATGGTTCACAAGGATTATACTGCACTTGCTTTAGATCTAGAAGAAGAAGATGATGTAGTGTACGACTTTGTACAAATCCTACCTAGACACCGCAACGGTACGGGCACCTACATTCTCAACATTTACAGTAAACCCACCCAAATTGCCTTCCCCTGCGCCAGGGTGTTCACAAAGGCACTCATTGTCGCCCAAGGAGCTCCGCTCCTTATTTTGGGCGATTTCAATGCGCAACACCCATCCTGGGGCTACCCGAAAGCAAACAAGAAAGGCCGCATCCTGCAGACCCCATATCAAACCTCATGCTTACCATGCTGAACGACCCGACCCAACCTACTCGACTTGGCAACAGTGTCACGCGTGACACCAGCCCCGATCTCACACTAACCCACTGATGTAAAGCTTGCCTATGGGAAAACACACTGGAAACTTTAGGCAGTGACCATTTCATTCTGATCATCCGTCTTGCAAGCAAAACGCATCGACATATGCGCGGTACTGACAAAATCACTGATTGGACCGCGTTTCGAAAATAGCAAGCTGACCTTGATCACCCAGATATCACTGATTACGCTTCCTGGGCATCGGACCTTAGGCACCTGTCCTCTAAGTACACCCGAACCCTGAAAACATGTTTAGACCGCCCTGCTATTGACTCCCATCTCCTGCACCTGTGGGACGCCCGCAGAGGCCTGGTGAAACGTTGGCGCCACCAGCGCCACAACAGAACGCTCAAACGCCGCATCGCAACCCTAACGCAAGCTGCAGAGGACTATGCATGGAACCTTGCTCAATCAAATTGGCTGACAAGATGTGATTCCCTGAGGGGTAACCTTAGCTCGAAACAAACTTGGAGCTTACTCAGATGCCTCATTGACCCAAACAACTCCAAAAGCGACCAACGCAAGAACCTTGCTAGGGCTCTACATGGTTACCGCGGCTCCAATAGGGATCTCGTACAAACCATCAAACAAAAGTATTTCTGCACCACAGTCGACACGGACCCCCTCCCTCCATATAATGGGCAGCCCAACGAGAAACTAGATGCAGAATTCACCGTCAAAGAAATACAGGCCGCCATCCTAGTCATGCGCAGAGGCACAGCTCCTGGGAAAGACAAGATCACGGTGGGACTCCTCGCCATTCTCCACGACGCAGCCCTCACGCAGCTCGTGAATTACATTAACAACTGTTGGCGCATGGGCCAGTTGCCAAACGAGTGGAAGACTGCGGAGGTGCACTTCATCCCTAAACCGGGCAAACCCATAAATATTAACAATCTACGGCCCATCTCTCTCACCTCCTGCGTAGGGAAAGTTATGGAGAAGGCGGTACACATCAGGCTCACCCGATATCTTGAAGAAAACGACTTGTACCCACACACCATGTTCGGATTCCGGCCTGGCCTATCCACCCAAGATATACTCCTGCAGCTTAAAGAAGTCATAAATCCCCCTAACAAGCCTTTCTTCAGGACAATTCTCGCTCTTGACCTCAAGGGGGCGTTTGATAACGTAAAGCACCACTCTATTTTGGAAAATATGAGCCACATCAATTGTGGTGCAAGGACCTATGCATATGTTAAAGATTTCCTTCACGGTCGTACCGTCTACGCCGACCTCGGTCTGGCAGAACCCAGCCAAATACAGCTAGGCACACGTGGCACGCCACAGGGTGCTGTTCTATCACCCTTACTTTTCCATATAGCTTTAATCAAACTCCCAGCACAGCTAAATCAGGTATCGCATCTACGGTACGCCTTCTACGCGGATGACATCACTATTTGGACCACGGCCTATTCTACCGCGGAAATCGAAGACCGCCTTCAAGAGGCCGTAACCATCGTGCAAGCCTACGCCGCTAACTGCGGCCTTACTTGCTCCCCCGAAAAGTCGGAGTTGCTGGCACTACACAGCTCCCGCCAACGCAGACCCACTGTTGAAGTCAACCTCAATAGAAACCCAATACCACAGAAGGACACCATCAGGGTTCTAGGGCTTTACATCAACGACAAGGGCAGAAACGTGTACGCCCTCACTCGGCTCAAAAACACCAGTCTGCAAGTTGCGCGTATGATAGCCAGGGTCACTACCAACAACAGGGGTATGCTCGAACAAGACACCCTGCGCCTGGTTCAAGCGTTCATCATTAATAGAATTGTGTATTCGACACCGTATCTGCACCTCAAAACGGGAGACTATAAGCAAATCGACGTCATTATACGAAACGCAGTTAAAAAGGCGCTGGGCCTGCCCCAAAGCACTTCCACAGAACGTCTTTTGCAATTAGGGGTGCACAATACAGCCGAAGAACTCCTTGTCGCCCAACGCGCCACCCAGATAAATCGACTAGCAGCAACCCGCACGGGCCAGACCGTTCTTATGGACCTTAACCTGACTAGCCCGCAAGGTCTCTTACAAAAACAGGCTATACCGCCCGGGTGGTCAGACTCGTTCATAGCCAATCCCCTACCCCGCAATATACATCCTCTGTTCCACCAAGGGCGCCGCAAGGCGCGGGCCAAATACATCCAGGAAATGTACGGGACGGACACTGCATCCTACTACGTAGACGCAGCAAAGTCAGAAGCGGGGTACACGGTAGCGGTTGTGATTCACCAACAACTGGTTGATGCCCTCACCATCTGCGATGATAATATAGAAATGGCGGAGGAGGTGGCCACTGCTTTAGCCGCCACGCATACCACCTGCGCCTATATAATAACAGACTCTATGGCTGCCTGCCGCAACTACATCAAAGGGCGAATATGTCCCCAGGCTGCCAGAATATTGAAAAATTATGGACACCCCGAACAAGACAAATGCCTCGTCTGGACACCGGGACATCAAGGCGTGGAAGGGAACGAGTGCGCCCATGCCGCTGCCCGAGCTCTCCTCCCCCGGGACTCGACCCCTCCATCCTCCACACCGCCCTATCCCGGCCCTCTGGCGACGTATGCGGAGAGGTTACAGCACTGCAGACTCTCTCGCAGAAAATATCCACCCCCAGCCAAGGGGCTCTCCAAAGCGGAGGAAGTTAGATGGCGACGCCTACAGACAGGTGCATATAACACACCAGCCCGTTTAAACACAATACACCCCGGGTTCTGCGACCCAAAATGCAAATATTGAGGGGAAAAGGCAGGCCTGCACCACATGGTGTGGACCTGCCCACACAATCCTCCAGATGATCCGAATGCAGTGCCAACAATTGAGGGGTGGGAGGCTGCCCTATCCAGCTCTGGACTAGAGGCCCAACGGGCCATCGTGACACGTGCGCGGGTAGCAGCGGCAGCCGCTGGAGTCCCGGACTAGGGACCCCACCTACCATCCCCCTCCCTTAAATAAACTTAATAAAGCTTTCCACTCACTCACTCACAATGAAGAGTGCATTGATGATATAGGCCAAGAGTTGTGCTTGTCTGTGGCCGCAGTTAGTAACGTAACCACTGCTACTTGGGACGCTCTGAAAGCACGCTGGCGCGATGTTATTGCATGTGCGGGGAAGGCGAGGCTTGTCCGCATTACGACCATGCTCAATGACATTCTGCGCCGTATGCGCATCGTACGTGGTGGTGAAACGCTTACATTCGCAATGCGCAAATATCTCGAGACGCTGTGCGAGCGTTATCACCGCATCATCGAGGAATGTTCAGGAGCATCACTCTCTGCGGGTTCATCCAACGTGTTGCTTGAAGATGGCGCAGACCTCGGACACGCTCGAACTGTTGTCCAGCGCACTAATGGGTAAACGCGCGTGGAGAGCGTCATTTTTGCGGACGTTACTACATCTTCGGAACCCACGTACAATTCACAGCTTGTTTAGAGAGCATTTTGTGGGCATCGTTTCTTCGCAAATCCTCGACCAGGCCTTCGAACACAGTCTGGTAGGACATGATGACTGAACATGGTTACTTGTTCGGCGTGCTCCGCTCATTTGGTTTTCCTGACGAATTCGTTCAACTCGTACGAGGGCTATACACCAACCTCAGCAGTGATAGTACTGAATGGTCATATTGCCGGCAGCTTTCCGATTACGCGTGCGGTGCGTCAGGGGAGCCCGCTCTCACCGGTACTCTTCATGTCTTCGCTCGACCCGTTGCTGCGTAGGTTCGACGCGGACAGGCGTATTCAAGGTTTCCCATCAGTAGGACAGAAGTCTGTCGTTGTGTCTGCATTCGCGGACGACATATCACTCTTCGTGCGTGAGAGTGACAGTTTCATTGTTTTTTTGAACATCTTTTCGGAATACACAGCTTTATCTAGAGCGTAGCGCAACAGGAAGAAAAGTAAAGCACTCCGCTTCGGTGAGTTCAGGGGCACTTTAGCCGCAGCCGTACCGTTTGCGGACGCAGTGTGGGTAATTGGATTGTTGTTTGATGAAAGTGCGGTTCATCCCCGCAACTGCGACATAGTTCTCTAGCGAGAAATGCAAGCCCTGTCTAACGCAGCCCGTTACAACCTCACCCTCGATGTTAAAGTCTGTGTAGTCAAGATACTAGCGTGCGCTTTCACCCTTTATGTGCAGCGTGTCGCGACAATCCCGAGCCATGTGACGAAGAAACTCGCATCCCTTATAGGGACTTTTGTTTTGGATGGCAGGACAGCGCTACTCGCCCATAACATCCTACACCTTCCGAAGAGTAAGGGAGGCCTTGGCCTGCCGGGCATCCCGACACTGGCTCGAGTACTCGAGTTAAGGCTGGTTCTCGGAGAGGGTATTGGCTGACGCGTCGTGCCCTGGTCGCTGACTCATCCTGTACTGGATAAACACGGTGCGCCGTGTGCTTACACCCGAACATTATTTAGGTCCACAGGCGGACAGACCTTTGCCGTTTTACCGCGAGGTTGCTGAGACAAAGTCGGCTCTTGATGCATACCTGTCAGATGTTAATGTAGGTGACCTACCAGCTATACGCATCAGCGAACTAGTTGCCGTTTGAAGGCTTTCAGCTGATGAGCCATAAAAGACCGCTATCCCCAAATGGCGATGCCAAATGAAGTTCGAGATTTTGACTGGCTTAGGCGCTGGGCCATCTCCCCGCGAGACAGCACATTGCCAGATGGGGTTTTGTACCCAATGACCACTGCGCCATCTGCGGTGCTTCCCAGAGTCTCTCGCATATTTTTTTGGATGTGTAGTTACAAGAACATGTGGCGGCTCGCATGTAGGTTGTATAACGTCCGCATGAACCCCGGCGTCAAGCGCCGGCGTAATCCTTTGAAACACCTTACGTTCACTGTAGTTCTATTTATGTTGAGGCGTCGCAGGGGCCTCGCTGAGGCGCGGCGCACTCCCGTCCGTGCAATTTAACCAGCCTTGCAGAGGCCGCGCCTCGTCATACGGAAGTGTCTGGAGAGTTAAAACGGACGGCGAGACGCGGTTTTTGCGGTATGCTGGCATACACGCTTCTATGTTGTAAGGGGAGCTGACTTGAGATGCCTGTCGTCCTTTATTAAAACCCACCCCCCTTTTTTTGTTTCCCTTTTCCCCTCTCTCCGAAATCATGTCTTTAAGTTTATTATGTATATTGTCGCTGGCAACAGGGCAGGACGGGAACGACAAGGCCAAGTTGTAGGAGCAGGCAGCGTTCCAAACGCAGCGCGCAGGCCGCCTTTAGTGTCGTCGTCTTCCAGGCACAGCAAGAACATAGGGACACCAGGCGGCATTACTCCCCCTCTTAAACAAAGAAATCAGAGACGGAGCGCAAGCGATGGGCAATGCAAGCGAAAACAAAGATCAGCACATGGACAGAATAGATAACGTAGGCGGGGAAATGTGTCCTACGTGACAACGAAACAAGCGCATAGCACACTACCGCGTGAAAAAGGGCTTCATGCGAACAACGCGCACGACCTCGGAGCGTGGTTGACGACGCGAAGGCTGCACAGTAGCCGCTGTAAGAACTTCGTATGTCACTTCCGTGAGATGGCGCAGAACATCGTAAGGTCCAAGCAACGGGAAATCAGTTTATCACACAAGCTGGGCCGACGCACCGGCTTACACACCCAAACTTTCTCTCCAGGATGGTATATGACGTGTCGATGACGGAGGTTGTAGCGGCGTGCACCCGTGCCCTGCTGTTGCTGAATGTGAATGAGGGCAAGTTGACGTGCTTCCTGAGCACGCTGAGCTAACTGCTCGGCGTCTGGCGTGAGTGGATGATCATCTGTGCAGCTAGGAAGCATGGTATCCAACATCGTTTGAACGGCACGTCCTTAGACTAGGCGAAATGATGTAAAACGCGTTGTCTCTTGGGTTGCCGTGTTGTAGACATGTGTGATGTAGGGGAGAATCTCATTCAAGGTTTTGTGCTGCGAGTCTATGTACAATGCGATCATGTCGGTGATGGTTTTGTTGAGTCTCTCTTTGAGGCCATTCTTTTTCGGGTGTTATGCAGTAGTTCTTTGGTGGCTGGTATGGCTAAGATCGAGCACGTCGTGCATGAGCTGTGCTGTAAACGCGGTGAATTGATCCGTGACACTGGGAACGGTATGCCATGAAGCAACACGATTTGCTGCATGAACTGAGCGATCTCAATTCATGTGCCACGCTGCACTGCCTTGTTTTCCGCATACCGTGTGAGATAGTTGGTCACGACTATATTTAATTTGTTACCCGTCGATGACAGCGGAAATGGGCCCAGAAGGGCGATACCGACTTGGTCAAACGGAGTCCGAGGTGGATTAATAGGTTGGAGCAAACCCGCCAGCTTGAATGGAGGCACATTTCGACGTTGACTGTCGCGGCAGCCTCTGACGTAAAGATAGACGACGCCAGAGAGTTTAGGCCAATAATAGGCTTGACGAACTCGAGCGAGTGTGCGTGCAACTCGCAAGTGTCCGGAGGTGGGCTCATCGTGGCAAGCAAAACGATACCGTCGCGAAGGTCGGCCGGCACGAAGAGAAGGTGCTCTCGGTCATCAGTGCTGGGGTTTTTCTTAAATAAAACGCCATTCCGAAGATATAATGCAGACAGGTTCCTTTCAAACTGGCGGGGGATGTCAGCAGCGTGATCTTCCATGAAGTCAATGACCGGTCGAAGGACTTGGTCAGCTCGCTGTCGGGACATTATGTGTAATGCAGTCACTAGTTCAAGAAACCCTCTGTCATCAGTGACGTTATCGACAAATCCGACCTGTGCCCGCGAAACTGCGTTAGCATCGTCGTGCTTCTGAGCAGATTTGTACACAATGGAGTAATCAATTCTGTGCGCCCCGATGGGTCGCGGAGACTCCCCAGTCTGCACAAAGAATGGTGGTCAGAAACGGCTTTAAACGCACGGCCATACAGGTAAGGCCTAAATTTCATAGTTTCCACACAACCGCGAGGCATTCCTTTTCCGTAGTGGAATAATTTGTTTCAGCACGGGAGAGCGTGCGGCTGGCATACGCAATCATCCTTTTCATGCCAGCTTGGTTTTGGATGCGTACAGCGCCAAGGCCGATGTTGCTGGCGTTGGTGTGAACTTCGGTGGCAGCGTCTTCATCAAAGTGCGCATGGACAGGGTGAGTTTGCAGTCGTCTGCGCAGCTCCGCAAATTCCTCCTGCTGCTCGGCGGCTCACACGAACTGTGTAGCATGCCGCTTTAGCCAGGTCAGGGGTGCGACTACCTTGGCAAAGCCGGCGATGAAGCGGCGGTAGTACGCACACAAACCCAGAAGCATTTAAAAAATCCCGTTCGTGGCAGGAACGGGAAATTTGGCTACCGCGGCAGTTGTCTATGGGTGTGGCCTAACACCTGCGGCACTCACGAGATGACCGAGAAACGTCAACTCTTTGTAGCCAAAGTGGCACTTCTCGGGCTTGAGCGGTAAGTCAGCTGCCCGGAGGGCCTCTAATACTGCGTGCAGGCGTTTGAGGTGTTCCCCAAAGGTTTCAGAGTACACGACAACATCGTCGAGATAAACTAAACATATTTCCTATTTGAGGCCGGCGAGGACGATGTTCATCATGCGCTGAAAAGTAGCTGGCGCTGAAAATAAGCCGAATAGCAGCACTTTAAAGTTGCACAGCCCACCTGGGGTGACAAAAGCTGTTTTTTTGCGGTCCCGCTCATCGACCTCAATCTGCCAGTACCCGCTCTTCAAATCAATGGAGAAAAAGTACAGCGTGCGATCATTATTGATATAAACAGCGCGAACACGAAAACAAGGGACAAGAAACAAGAAAGCCACAGTACATGCGCTGACTCACAACTAAGCCTAAGCCGTTTACTCCAAGGCCCAGAAAAACAAACATGAAGAAAATGAAACAGTCACGTGAAAAAACCCTTGGGTTCACCTGCTGCATAAAAATTACTTTAAAAAATAACTTAAAAAAGACACCTCTTTGCTTGAAAGAGCAAGAGACGTCTTGCTGACACACTTATTGTCCGTTGAAATAAAATACGCTTCCACTATCTCTCTCGTTATCTTCTCTTTGTGGCGATATAAAATCTTAACACTGTCAAACTTAGGAGTGCACTTCTTCTCCTTCTTCATTATTTCACATGACTGGCAATGGGATACCAGAAACGTTTTGTCCTTTCCAATTTTCAAGTTGTTACAGTGTTCCTGTAGTCTCTTATTTATGCACCATCCGGTTTGTCCTATATAACTGGCTCCACAAGAGAGTGGAAGCCTATACACAACACCTATCTTGCATCCAACATAGGGGTTTCTATGTTTCACCCCACATTCTTGCTTCTTCTCTTCTCTTTCCCTTTGAACAGCCGGGCAGATCCTCTTCATCTTGAGCGGGGCGGTCAGTGCGACGTCCACATTATACATCTTGCCTACATTTTTGAGGCCATGCGAAATCCTGTGCACATACGGTACCACGGCAACCTTCCTCTTCCTCTCACCCATGCTGGGCAGGGATTTCAGTCTGTGCGTTCTTTTAAGGTTCTTCAATACCCGGCAACTGGCCTCAATAATAACTGACTCCCGATAACCGGCCTTTGCAATTCTCTTCACTTGTCTTTCAAAACTCTTGCCCATGCTGTGGTAACAAGATTTCGTCAACGCATTTAATAAGCAAGTGTTTATCATCCCATTCTTCACTAATTTGGAATGTCCTGAATTGGAGCCTAGCAACGGCTTCATCGATCTCGGGTTGTATTCCCAACAAACATGATCATCACCGAATTGAATAAAAATATCTAAATACTGTAACTGATCGTCCACTGGTTTCTCAACAGTAAATTCCAGGCCGGATCCACACTCAGTAAAAACATCCATAATGTCCTTCATTCTTTGATTGAATCCCTCACGGTCTGTTAATACTAAAAAGTCGTCCACATACCTGAAGGTGGAATAATGCAAGCCCTCCAAGTTATCCTTCAGGTGTCTGTCCACGTACATTAAGAAGATGTCACTCAAGACCGGTGCAACACTCGATCCAATGCATACTCCAGCCTTTTGCGTATACAGCTTGTTCTTCCATCCTATGAAGGTGGATTCCAGGTAGAACCTCAAAAGTTCAAGGAAACTTTCAACACTAACACCTGAGGCGTCAATGAAGTCACATTCATTATTGTCTTCTGTAATGCATAATATAAATCCTTGACATCCATGCTGAAGCCGACACAATTTCTTGGGTTGTGTTCTTTGAGCAACACGACAAGGGCTTCAGAGTTAGGTAGCCTTAGAGGGTCTGATAAAGTCAACAAGGAAATGTGCTTCTGCAAATACTTGGACACCAGGTGCTGCCACGTGCTCTTCTCAGATACGATGGCTCTGAACGGAACATCTGGTTTATGGGTTTTTGCCGAAAAGAATACTTCCAAATGTAGTTGCTTGCATTTCTTCACCAGTCACGTATCCGTTCAAGCCCCAGATCATCTAGAAGAGCCATAGGCCTCTCTTTTATCTTGGTCGCTTCCATAGGAA
Source organism: Amblyomma maculatum (assembly GCA_023969395.1). Lineage (NCBI taxonomy): Eukaryota > Metazoa > Arthropoda > Arachnida > Ixodida > Ixodidae > Amblyomma > Amblyomma maculatum. Next base: position 27,069 of record JAJIZL010043292.1, read on the forward strand.
ACCTTTTGAAATTCTTCTCAACAGCAGCCTCGGCTTTTTCTTGAAACTAATTCTCAGAAAAAATAGTAAAATACCCTTCTTTATCTGATAGTATAACTCTGAGGTCTCTTGAGGCCATGCATTTAGCAATATAGTTAATAGGGCACCGTTTCCCCTTTAATCCTTCTTTTTTGTGCTCTAGCACTTCCATGCACTCATGGATGCACCGCGACCTTTCAGAATCTTCAACTCTATTTGCAATACAGCGTGACATGGTCACCTGTTCAGCCTCATCAACTCTAGGCTCAAAAGCATGTTTAGGACCTAGCCTCAGCATATTATCAATACCTAGAGGTATATCTTCATCAGCGAAATTCAATACCTTGCCTTGCTGATCTTTGTTCATCTTCTTCTTCCGTGGAAGCAGAGGTAGAACCACCTTCCAAAGGAATTGCGTCAATCTTTCACTCAGGGCACTCCACTCTGTGTACTT